>JAQGEQ010000163.1:485000-659961 GCA_034620365.1 Pegea sp. RAD2-039
AATGACTCTAGAATGACGGATGACACAACAAAGAGAGGATCTTTTTTGAGTTCAGTTTTATCTTTAAACTTTAAATATTTCATCTTTTAAATTTACTACAAATAATTTACGAAAATATCAAAGTTTATTTTCAGAGATTATAAAATGATTTTTGCTTCGACTTTATCAGCTTCTTTTAAAGAGTTTTCAGTTGAAATGAAAAACTGATTGGCACAAAAGGACTCAGTTTTCAATCAAATACTATTTGTTAAGAAGAACCAAGTTGGTTAAGTCGATGTAACTTGTTTCAAAGTGAAAGTAATAAATCTTCTTAAAAAATGACATATTTTTGTTTAAAAGTCTTCACCCAATTAATTTATCATTCTAAACAATTCATTTATGCCACCTTGTGAATGAAACATAAATCGCTAAGCAAGCGTTTGATTGAAATATGTGTTTTTAAGTTACAACAGAAACCGAATTGTTTAGATTTAGACTCTAATACAAGAATATTTTCAGACTTTCAAAACCTTAAATACCTAAAACTAAACTTGTATAGTTGGCAAAACTTTTCTTAAACTTTATTTACAGATTTTTGTAAATGAGCTCATTGTTTGCTGATACAGCTTTTTAAGCTCATATTTATGTTTAATATCAAGAAACATTTCCAAAATGGTGTAATTAATTTTTTTTGGCTTGGTGCATACACAAATAATGGTTTTTCTTTGAATATTTTTCAAACTTTAGTTGTTATACTTCATATAAATTATTAAAAAGCTGATGGAAACATGAAGAAATTTAAACATTTACATAATCGGAAACCCACTTCTAATAATGAAAAAAATTCTTCAGCAATAAAAGTAATTATATTTGATTTAAAAAAAACTCTATTTTATAAAACAAACTACAAATTTTCAGAATTATTTGATATACTAGAAACTAAAATAGTTTCAACTTGTTCTTATCTTTAGTTTGTCTGTGAATTACTCCTTTACAAAACAGTAAAGACATATTCAAACAGAGATGAATATAGACAGATAGAATGATGATTGATATCTTATATAAAAATCGTCTAATTTGCTGACCGTTTTACATAAGTTTCTTCAAATTTGTTGATATACTAAATTACAAACAGATGTAGAATTTTGTAAATCAAAACTAAGCTGATGTCAAAAACTGTTTTATTTTTAGGAAAGCAAATAACAAAGATAGTACTGTCAGAAATACATGTTTGAAATGATAGATGAGCAATTATAGATATTTGAATAAGCTTCACAAGGTTTCTGATTACAAAGAAAATTATCAAAAAGTCTTCTGGCATTACCTAAGGTTTTAAAAGGAGATAGAAATAGATTTACATTTAAAAAGTTTGAATTCGAATTACTTCAAATGTGTCATCGAACATATTTTACATTTCAAGAAAATGATTTTAGAAGACAGCTACTTACCAACTTTTGTTGACTGAAAACTTTATAAGTGTTTACTGAGAAAACTTTAAAGACTTTTGACTAATAATAGGATACCCTATTAGCTGCCTAGAGGCAGAAAATTTCATTTTCTCTCTTAGATATTTTCGAAATTTAGCAGATGAATTTTTTGCCACTAGCTGTTGACGTAAAAATATTTTCATTTTATTTTCTAGATTAAACCTTTATTTCAATATTTTTAAACAAATTATACACATGCCAAAAAAATTCAACCGTACAGAGATATTTTTGATAAAAAATGTACTTGTAAATATATAAATCGCAAATAAAACTTTAAAAGCTTTTCCACTATTTTCTTTGTGGGTATAGAAGTACAAAATTCTGCTTTTTGAAATAACAGTAATAATTAAACAAAGGTTTTTATTCAAAACTTTTAAAAAGGAAAAATATTGTTTGCAGTGAAAATAAAAACTTAGTTTTTTTGGAAGTTTACAAAATAAGGTTTTTCGATATTCGTTTTACTTCCAGTATTTACCAACAACCATAAAAAAACTTGTTCATACTTTTAGCTAATTTAATAATTAATCCAATATTTTTAGTCTAAATATTAAATTAATTTACTTATATAATGATTTATAATGTTATAAATTGATATTTAAAAGAATAGATTTATGATATTTATTTAAACTCATTAATAACTCGATCATGATAAAACTAATAAACAAATTTGTGATTTTGAAATAATAAATTTGTAATAATTGCCAAGTTTTTAGTTGATAATATTATTTTCACATCTTAATAAACATATTGAGACAAAGAAATTGACAAATATTGTTGTAACCTTATTGTAAATAAGAAAATAATTTTAAAAAAACATTTTAAGTTGGAAAAAATCTTAATTATAAAATAATCAGTTTTTTTTATATTCTAAAAAAACAAGTTTTGTATTTTTTTGTTTTTTACCTTTTGTTTTTCAAATTTTTTATTAATGATGAAACAACTTTTGACAACAAACAATAACTCTAAGTTATTAAAAGCCATGTATAATATATTGTAATTGCAATTAGCTTTTATATAACAAATGATTAATACTAAAATATATTTTCTAATAATGTTATCCATACTGACACAGTAAAAATTGAAATAAGCTCAATTCCAAATTCAGTTATACAAAATAAAAAACTATTTATTTAAAGATATCTCTTAAAACAGGAAATCGAAATTTGAATGCATTATTAAAATGTTTTAAATATATTCTTCACCACCAAAATTAGTTATTAAAACCAACATGAACAAACGATAACCACAAACCCTTGTAAGTCATTCAGAAAATTTTTGTTGAAATTTCTTCTTATTTGGATGAAAGTATGGTGGAAGTCCAATCTACAGAAATTAAAGTTAATTTCTAAAAGACTTTCTTTATCAACACAAGCCTGTAATGACAATTGCCAATCCTACAACAAAGTTTCCAGTGGGGTTTCGACAATAGAATGTCTCTCCTGGTTTCATCTCACCTGTAGTGATGTGAGCAAAAAATTTATGAAATTTTTGGTAACAACCAGATGAAGCATCGGGGTTTACTGAAACCACTGACATAACACCGCATATTCATTGGCCGAATTCAAACGTGAAATCAACGAGAAAAATTGTAGTTTATCTAAATCAATGGACGAACTGGATGACTTTACAAAGAAACCAGTCACATGGGCCTCGGTGGTCGGTGATTTCGACAAAAATGCTAACATGGTGCAGCTTCTTGCCAAGAAGGTCACCGACACGCACAAAAAACTCACTTTAGACCGTGAGGACAGAGAAAACAATGTCATCATCTTTAATGTCTCTGAGACTGATAAAGATGATGACAGTAAGTTTTTTAAATCAAATGTGCTCTCAAAACCTTGATTTTGTGGACGTTCCAAAGGTATCAATGACTAGACTTGGAGCAAAAAGCTCAGATCATCAAAGACCGCTGAAAGTATCCTTTCAGTAAATCTGGAACAAACGCAAGTTTCTTGCCAAGCTGTATAAGCTAAAGCTTGATAAAAAATTCGAGCGCATTAGAGTAGCACATGATATGTGTGAAGATGATCGCTTAGAAAATAAACATCTTTTGAAAGAGGCGTATAACCGAAACCAGAAGGAACAACCAACTGATTTTAAGTACAAAGTTTGAAGTACACCATGGGTTTTGAAAACCTTTAAAGTTTCTTAAGGATAATTAGTACTTGGAACCAGTTGCCATCAGACATTGCCAGACTTTCTCATGTTGTTCAAATTGAAGTTGAACTGTTTTAATATACTTAATTATTTTAGTATTATTAACAATTCCAACATTGTCATTTCTAAACGGCGATTCGTTCTATATTTAACATTCTATGTGATTATGGACTACATTTGTGTTGTTCTCTATTTTTTGATATGTTTCTATCTCAGTTATATGTAATATCATATTATTTGTGATCAAATTTGTGAGCAAATCAAATATTTTTAAATCTTTTTTAGCTTCAAAGTAATTAAACAAAAAGCTGTTGATTCTGTAAACAAATCGATTTATTCAGAAAGAAAAGTATTTAAAATATAGATTGAAAATTAGCTGACTTCTATAAAGTAATTCATCAGGACGGACTTTTGAAGATCTACATCTAGAATTTGGTTCCTTTAATATATAGTAGATGGGTAAAGCAGCTTGTTCAAAATAAGGCAAATTACCTAAAAATTACCAAAAAAATTGACTTATTATAGAAGATATTGAAATATAAGAATACTTTTTACAGCTAAGTAGGCAGTTAAACCAGAACTAGTTTAATCTTTAGATGTCTCGCTAAAGATCACTGAATTGATATTGTTGTCCTAAACTTGAAAGAAACTAGGAGATAGAGCAAATCAAATTAAGTATCAGCATTTAATTAGCCGCATATGTTTAAGTAGAATTGTAGATGTATCTAGGCAAGATTTTTAGAAATACTATCTAAGCGGTTGTTTATGTTTCTAGTATCATTTGAATAAAATAAACTAATGTATTTGTTAAAAGAAATCAATTACTTTTATATCATCAATGTACTTTTGTTATATTACTGAATTTTTGTATCATTATAAAAATAATCTTATATTACAAACTATAAAAATTGAAATATTTTATCGATTATAAATACAGTTTTCAATTTAATAATTTGCATATAATTATTTTCTACTTTGTCAGATGTACCCTAGGCTATAAACATCAAGCAATAACTTACTTTTATATTTATTTTGCTTGACCAGATTAATTTAGCTGTAAGTTAATACCTAATCAATTGTTAATAATATTCTGTAACAAATTGTTTTATAGAAAAAGAATGAATTAAAAAGTTAAAATAAGAAAAATCTCACAAAAGCTCGATTAAATTGAAAATGAATAATTTAAGACTTTATTTTATTTGAATAAACTAATTTTTATCTAATATTACAAAAGTTTTAAAACAAAATTTTGATGTAATCAGACAAAATATTACGAAAAGCAAATATTGTGAAAACCATTTTATACATAAAACCATTTTTTCAATCTTATATCATTTAGTAAAAATATTAAATTGTAAAAGTTTTTGTTTTAAGTTATCATTTTTAATTTACTTTTTGATATTTATAACTTTTTAGCTTTTCATTTAAAACTATTTTAATTTATTTTGAATTTATTATTTTATTATTATTGTTTTTGTTATAATAAAACTAATATTTAGATTTTAAATTTCACCTAATTTCTATTTTAAATATTTTGAAAGTATTTGATTTAGTTTCTTATTTTAAATTGTTATGTAATTTTAGTCATATAAAAATAAAAAAAAAAATTTGTTTGTCTTGAAATATAATTCTAAAATATAAAAATTATTTTTTTTAATCTTAAAAGAAAAAGTATTTTAATTTAAAATTTTCAAAAAAAAATTCATTTTATGAAAAAAAAATTTATAAATAAGAACATAACTGACTTTTATTTGAAATATTAGCAAATTTTATATGTTTTAGAGCTAATTAGATAGTAATTTAGAATTTATTTTAATTATATTTTGTTTATAGAATTCTTATAATTTTCTTGTTAATTGTTCAATTTCTTAAGAAATATTTTGAACAAATTTAAACTCAAATATACTTCATTATGATGTACCTGGAGGACTTTTTAGAAATTGCTGAGGGTTTACCAATAGATTTCACCAATAAATTAAATGAAGTTCGTGAACTGGATGAAAGAGTAAATTTGTTGTGAAAATTCTTTTAAAAAAATACTAAGATTTGATGATAAATAAAAATTTAACTTTAAAATGATTATTTCACTGAATATTATTTTATAGTTTATATATTATCATGAAAAGTGTTTTAATTTCTCTAATAATCTAAATTTTATTTGATATTACTGTTTATAGAAACTTATTGTCTGGTTGCTGCTTATATAAAATAAAAGAACTTTCTTGAAAAAGTAGTTGGTATAAAGAGCAAACAATTTTTAACTCTAAATTTTTTTTTATATTTCTCTGAAATCTTTTGGTTTCATTTCAGGTAGAAAAAATAAAAGCATCTTGTCTGGAAAAATCGGATAAAGCTTTTAAAAGAGCTGCTTTAAAACGAATTACTTCTGCAGATGAAGAACCAATGTTTGAAGAAATTCGAAAAGATTTAGAAAAAGCAAGTGAACTATCAGCCCATAAAGTAAGTTTGTTTCTAGAAATTATTTAAAAAGAAACTCAACAAATGATGTAACATTAAAGGTAAGAATAATTGAATCTCTATATGATGTCAGCGATAGACATCTACGAAAGTTAGATATTGAATTAAATAAATATAAGATGGAATTAGAAGCTGATAATGATGGAATTACTGAAATACTTGAAAGAAGAGCTTTAGAAAATGAAAGTTTTACTTTAGAAACTGGAAGATCTCCTCTGGTAATTATACTTTTTGATTTAATAAATTATAATCAACAAATTTAATATCAAAAAATTTGTTTAAAAATTTGCCAATTGAAATTTATAAAGCTAAAAAAGTCTTCTATAAAAAGCCGATCAAGGAAAAGAAACGGAATATAGAAATGCTTTCGGAACCTTTCCAAGTCATTAAAGATGATTTTGAGAAAAAAGTGAAGATCCAAGCTGAGTTGGATGTCTTCAATCACAATGATTTCGAAGGACCTAGTATCTGTCAGAAGATCACTTTGAATCCAACACCAAAGAAGACACCAACATCAATTCACAACACTAGCATCCTTTCAAACCATCTTAAACAAACTCTAAGTAAATGCTACATCACGTGATCAGCGATTTATATCTCTTCTTTTACAGCTTCAAATTTGAAACATGAAAGTTTAAAAGCAGACACAAATCCAACAAACGTCATCAATACTCCTTCGTTGACTCCTGATCCTCGTTTAACTCCGAAAAACCTTCAGCATCCCAACAACATCCATAAAATTGATTGTGTTCCCAACTACCAACGGGATTACCACACAGGAGAGTTCTTAGACACCAGCGGCACTGAAAGTATCCCAGGTGATTGTGGAAGTGGTCCACGACCTTCTAGGACAAAGAAACAGACCAGTAGAGCAGCGGCATGGGAACAAGAACGCTTGCAGGCTGCTGAAGCGCGCGGCGGGGGGCGAAGACGAGATCATTTAGTGTCTGGTAGTGATGAGCAATCAGTTGAAGCCAGCGGAGAGGCTAACAGTTGGAATCCAGATCCTAATGAACCAAGATATTGTATTTGTAACCAAGTATCTTATGGTGCCATGGTTGGTTGTGACAACAAAAATTGTGCCATTGAATGGTTCCATTATGATTGTGTTGGAGTAGAAGAAGCACCAAAAGGCAAATGGTATTGCCCCCCCTGTTCAGCAGCTATTAAAAAGCCCCGAAGAGCTAGATGAATATCATCTGACTTTACTGATCGTGTTTTGTAGTTCTTTATTTTTCAAAGCATTTTTTTTATAGTTGTTTCAATAAATGAATTTGATTATAAGTAATGTGTTTTTTTGTTTTATTAGATTTTAGGGAATTTTTTTATTTAATTTATCATGTTACAATTTGGCAGAATCTCTCTCAAAATTATCATTTCTTTTATTTCAATTTGGATTTTTACAAAAGGCTTTCTGTTAATGAGACATGAACTAACCTTTGAAGCTTCGTATCCAAACCATACAACAAAAGTGAAACCCCAAAAACTAGTCATCGTAATCATTGATGCGTTACGCTACGATTTCGCGCGGTATCAACCAAATCTTCATCAAGATCTTCCATACCTCAACCAACTTCCAATCTTACGAGATATTGCAGCTAGTAAAGGTTGTAGTAGCTCCCGACTTTTCAAATTCCTAGCGGACGCCCCGACCACCACGATGCAGCGTATTAAAGGCTTTACAACTGGCGGATTCCCAACATTTATTGATATGAGTAACAACTTCGATAGTAGTGAGATCACAGAAGACAACTTGATCTCCCGTTTTGTGGAAGAGCGGAATTACAAGATCACATTTCTAGGAGATGATACTTGGATGAAACTATTCCCTGATAAGTACTTGCTCCTCTACAAGAGATCTGATCTAACTTCCAACCTCTCAGATTTAATATCAAGTTCCCATTTCCATCATTTGATGTCAGAGACCTTCATACAGTTGATGATGGGATTATGCATCATCTTGAAGAAGAGATCTTGAACCCGGATCATGATGTCTTAATCGCGCATTTTCTGGGAGTTGATCACTGCGGTCATCGGTAATTTTTTCATCTTCATCTTTGACAAATTTGTAAATTTTTTCATGAAGATTTGGACCTAATCATCCGAAGATGAAGATCAAACTGAAACAGATGAATGAAATGATTAAATTAATTGTCAATAAGATAAACAACGAAAGTTTGTTGTTGATTATGGGCGATCATGGTACTAGCTCCTTGTTAGTCTTCTTCCATATTTGATTCAAATTGATCACAGGGATGACACAAACAGGTGATCACGGAGGAGACACCGATGATGAGATCAGCGCTGCCTTATTTGCATACAGCGCTTCGGGCGCTTTCAAAGGTTCTTGGAGAAATGAGGAACACAGAAATGAGTCCAGTAACAATCTATGTTTGGCGGGGATGGTCCAACAGGTCAACTTCTTGGTCATCTGTACTTGTTTGTGAATTCAGTTTTTGTAGGTTGATTTAGTTCCAACTTTAGCGAGTCTTATGAAAGTTGGGATTCCTTTTTCGAATCTTGGATCAGTAATCACTGACATTTTACCATCAAAAGAAGGTGAGTCTGTTTCAAACTATACTTCAGTTGCTAGCATCTTTATTTTTTTTATCAGGATCATCAGAAGAGTGGAAAGTTGTTCGGAAAAACGCTGAACAAATTATCAAATATCTGACGACGTATAACAGCAAGCATTCTCTCTTTACATCAACTCAAATGAAAGAAATTAAAAATAAATATTCCGAAGCCTTTGAAAAAGCTCATGTCGGTGACAGTAAAAAGCTCTTATCTATAATGTCGAATACTCGAGAAATATGTAAAAATTTATGGGCAAAATTTGATATCTTACTAATGGGTTTTGGTTTATTTACATTTGCTACAGAATTACTTCTATTTATTTGCTGTGTTGATAAATTTGTTATTTGGAACGGATTTCTTATGCTCTGTCTAACTGTCGCTTTATTTGATGATTTCAAAGATTATATTTTGTTAATCTCTTTATGTTTTGGTATTTTCTTGTCTGCTGTAACTGCTTCATCATCTAAACACAATAACTCTTTCCCAAAACTTACCTTTCCACTTTTATCTGTCGGATTTTTCTTACCTTTGAGTTTAACCTCAAATAGTTTTGTGATAAATGAAGATAGGATGATAACGTTTTTCTTTTTATCTGTTATTTTATGGAGCTTTTATTCAACCATGAAACATCAATTAAATCGAAAAGTTGTCAGCAAAAAATTCACTTCAGTCACTCGAGTTATAAAGAAGTATTCAATCAGAAATATTCTTGGAGCTTTTTTTCTAAATCTTAGATTACTTGGGACTATTTGTGTCTTATGTTTAACTCGATACCTTCAAAACTACTTCATTTGTCGTTCTGAACAAACTTGGTGCTACAATTCTTCACAAAATTCAAGCAAATATTCTGTGTAAGTCGAAATCATTCCATTTCTTCATCTATTTTTGATTCATATTTTTTTACAGCTTACTTCTGAATATCTTTTTGCTTTTTATAACAATCTATTTTATCTACCGCTTCCTCCGTGGTGGTGGAAACATCTGGAAGCCTCTTTCAGCAGCATCCATCGCTCCAAAGACACTGCTCCCTCTCGCTTCGTTGTCAATTGCACTTTATTGGATCGTCCAAGTTCCTTTGGTATCAAAATTTTTATCATTTTTTCAAATTTTCAGTAAATTTTGTTGCAGATTGAATCGTCACCAGAAGTCAACATGTTAGCCTCATTTGCATATTTTCTTATCTTGTTATCTGCCCTGTGGTGGCTTGTATCACCTTTAGATGTCCATCTTATGTACCCTGACAGGTTTGCAACTGTCCTAGTCTTACTGGTAGAGTTGAATTCTTGCTTGTGTAATCTTAAAAGTTCTCTTTTTTGTGAAAACCTCTTTAGTCGTTTTATTATGATACTTTCTTAGACATGGGAATTATTATGATAGCCGACCACCTCTATCTGACAAAGATTTAATTCGAATGTATTATCAAGTAATCTCTAAGAATGGAACTTTGAACGAAAAAGGTCAGATAAAATTGAAGTGTAACATTAAAAATCTGTGTTTTAATCTCAATTTTACACAAAACTTTGTTAGGAATGAACAATACAAGCTCTACACCAGCAGCGTTTGGTTTATACACTCTAGCATCTGCAGCTGTAATTGGTTTCGCCGAAGTCATACTCCTTCTAATCATCATTCTATCAGAAACTCATTATATTTTTGTTTATTCATCTTTTGTTCTTGTTACATACCTTCTACTAGAACTAATATCTTCTCATGATGAATCTAACAATAAAAATAAGTCAGTAATTTTCTAATTTAACATTTTTATCAACAAATTATTTCTATCAGTGTTTATGTGAGCTGGAACCACGTGTCTTGGTGGTGTCTATCATCTTCTTTTTGGTGGTTTGTAACTGGTCATCAGGCTTCTATATCTTCAATACCTTGGTATTCAGCTTATGTTGGTTATGATGGAAGTCATGATACTATATGGTTGCCAGCTCTTATGGTTGGTTCAAACGTTTTTGGACCACAAATTTTACACACTGGTAAATTATTCGAGTATTTTTTCTTGTGTGGTTTTTATTTAGTTATTACAATAAACGCGAAGGAGGGTGCCTGAAGAGAGCACCTCTCGCCAACACACATTCTCACAAATAACATCTATTTAGCCAAAAATATAGAAAGTAAAAGATGTAACACATGGCATTTCGATAGCACTCAAAGCATATAACAGTGAACAATTACATAGAAGGAAAAAAATCACAGTTTAGAAATGACAATGTTGGTATTATTATAACGGGTCAACTTTTGCTTGAACAACGCGAGTGACTTCGACATGACAATGTCTGATGGCAGCTGGTTCCATGTACTAATAGTGAACAACACGAGTGATTCTGATATGACAATGTCTGATGGCAGCTGGTTCCATGTACTAATTGTGAACAACACGAGTGATTCTGATATGACAATGTCTGATGGCAGCTGGTTCCATGTACTAATTGTGAACAACACGAGTGATTCTGATATGACAATGTCTGATGGCAACTGGTTCCATGTACTAATTGTGAACAACACGAGTGATTCTGATATGACAATGTCTGATGGCACCTGATTCCATGTACTAATTGTGAACAACGCGAGTGATTCTGATATGACAATGTCTGATGGCACCTGATTCCATGTACTAATTGTGAACAACGTGAGTGATTCTGATATGACAATGTCTGATGGCAGCTGGTTCCATGTACTAATTGTGAACAACGCGAGTGATTCTGATATGACAATGTATCTCTTTTATTTTGTAGTTCTTTTACCACTCTTGCTGCTGTGGCCTTTCTCAAGATCCAGTTTATTCATGAATCGAAAAAAAAATAAAAATTTTGAAAGTGAACACAGCTTTCTGTTATCTGAAGAGTTTAAACCTTCACTTGAGGACCTTATCACTAAATACATAACTCTCCAGGGCTTTAAGGTGATTATCAAACTCTCTAACTTCATATAAACTATTTTATTTGACAGTTACTTGGTTGTATGTTGTCTGCGTTTCTTCATCGCAGGCATCTGATGGTTTGGAAGATATTTGCCCCGCGTTTCATCTATGAAGTTATTTCGTTTATTGTCGTCTCTTTATGTTCTTTAGCAATTTATTTATTTATGATTATTGTGAATTGGAACCTTAAGTCTTGGATTAGTAAAATAAACTCTAATATTTTGTGATTTTTTTCACCGTTTGTTATTTTGCTTAAAGTGTTCAATAAATTTTTTTCATCTAATTGTTGATTATTTTCTGATTAAAATTTGTGTTTAAATTTTAGTTTATTTCAAAATATTTTTTTTTAATATTTTAGATTTTCTGTTATTTAGTTTTTATTGAGAAAATTTCGTAACTTTTATTTCTGTGAACATTTTTAAAAGCTTAAAACTCATATGTCTTGGTTAGACTCTAAGTAAGGATTTCTTTAACAAGTTTTTTTGCGTTATAGAAAAAAAATACTTAAATATTTTTTCCAGTTTATAAAAAGTTTTTAAAAACAATCTAAATTAATTTTCAGAAAACAAGTAATTCCTATCAATTTTAAAAATAATAAAAATATTAAATTTTAAAAATTTATTTCGAGTAAAAACCGCTTCAGTTTACTTTGAAACAATTTAAACATTTTTAAAAATATTAACAAATGTATTAATTAGATAATTTCAAAAACTTTTTTATAAACTTTATCAAGAATATTAATAATAGAAAATGTAATTCTTGTTACTACCGATAATAATGCTGATGATTATGACGTAATAAAAGCGAAACTTTTTATAGTAAACTCCTTCAAGAAAATTTAGAAAAAATCATATTTATAAAATGCAGAATAAATACGGAATTGACAGTTGGAAAAACTGTGACTCTGCTAGCCATAAACATTGTGTTAAAAGCTGGAAAAACTTGGCTCGTTTATGGAAAGCTCAAAAACTTTGTGATATAGTAATAGTTGTTCAAGGGTGTGAGTTTAGATGTCATGAGATAGTACCAGCTTCTGCTAGCCCTTTTTTTCGTAATGCTTTACTGAAACGCTCTGAAATGTCTGCTAATGATTCTGCTGTTTGTCGTAAAGAAATTATTGTTGACTTTATGGCTCATGACATTTTTGCGCAGGTATTTTCTAATAATATTCACAAGTTTTTATTTCTTAGTTTAAATGGCAATTTACTTAAATATTTAAATAGCTACTTAAGACTCAAAAAATTAAAATAAAATTTGTTTTAATTTTCATTTTGAATTGATTAAAGGTTTTGAACTTCATGTATACATCAGAAATTGAAATCAAACCTGATAAAGTCCGACCTCTAATTCTAGCTGGTGGTCGTCTACAGTTACAAGGACTTGTTAGCGCTGTTCTAGGTTCAATATTACGATGGGAGTTGAACCATAATGGTAAATAGTTGATAAATAATTAACATTTTTCAACAACTAACTTTAGAATAAGCTGAATACTCAAATATCAATGTTGGTAATTATTTTATAAAATTTTGATTCACAGAAACTGATATTCAAAAAATTAAACAAAATAACAGAAAATATGGAAATGCAAATTTACCGAAAGTGAAAAAATTCTACCAAAACGCTTGCGAAGAAGAAAGTTTGTTTTAAAAACATTTCAAAATTTGTTCAAAAAAATGAAATTTTTGTAGATTGTTGTGAAGTTGTTGACAGTCAACAAGCAACTGATAAATATTCTGCTTGGCACTCTCCATTTCAATCGCCAGAAGACGCAAAGCTGACCGTAACCGGACTTCTCGACGAGATACGTTTACAAGGAGACATGAACGTTCATGCTTTCGCGTTAAAGTTTGCCGCGCGTAACTATGGTGATATCATGAAGACAAAAGCTTTTCTGTGAGTTGAAAAAACTTTTTGATTATTTTGATAAAAATGAAATTTGTGAACAGGTCGTGTTCTGTTCATACTTTAGGAGGCTTGCTTGCTGATGATAGGTTAGATATAGGAGAGTTTGAAGTTTTTAAATCATTGTGTAAGTGGTTAGAAGCAAATAAACTTCATGAGGTTCATGCACCTTATCTTCTATCAAAAGTAATTTGAAACAGCTTCAAAATTAAATCAAAATTACCTCAAAAAACATCAACAGGTTCGATTACATTTATTGACTTTAGATGAATTGGCAGAACATGTCGAAACCAAAGAATATTTGATGAAGAAAAAGAAATGCCGCGTCATCATTCTAGAAGCATTTCGACATCATTGCTTAGCTTCCCAAGCTCTTGCACTCAATAAAAAATGTCCTTCAACACAAAAAAGGCGAAGAGGAACTTGTCGGTGAGTTTTATCATTTACTTCAAACATCAAAAGTTTCTTTAAATGAATATTTTAAAGAGAATATGATTCTGACGATGAACCTGAATTAGTGAAAGAAAATCTCCAAGAAAAAAAGAAAGAAAAATCTTTTAGTGTATTAAAGCCATGTGACTGTTGTCCTGACTACATACTGGCATCTGGAGGTAATCTATCCTTTGTTAGCAACTGTGAATCAACTTGTGAACTTTTAGGAATCGATACGAAGACTAAAACAGCCTCTGACGGTGTTTATAAATATGAAGAAAGAGAGAACAGTTGGTTGAGGTTTACAAGGATGCCTCAGTTGAAAAACCATCATGGTTCAGTGTATTGTAGAGGTTCTTTGTTTATTTTAGGTGAGCAAACTTTATGAGAGTTAAAAATTTAATAAAACAATAAATTCATATCAGTTGGAAATAAGTTATTTTGACCATCTAGTTGAATTGACCATTTTTACAGGTGGATCTGATCCATCAATGACAGGACCTGGTGCTGAAGTTTGTCCTGTTTCAAGTTGTCATAGATTAGGTCTCGGTGCCTTAAAATGGAGTAAAATACAATCAATGACCACACCAAGAATGTCCTTTAACGTAATTCGTTTAACGTATCTAACAAACATAAGAAAAATATCATTAAAAAAAAGATTAAGAATTTATTTACGCATTTTTAAAGCTTGCTATTGCTTCAAAACTAACTTGTGCTTATTTGTAATTGTGTTTTGTAGGCGATATATTTGGATAATTACATTTATGCAATTGGTGGTCAAGACCACAAGCAACGTATTTTGAGAGATGTTGAACGGTATTCTTTACAATGTCACAAATGGGAACATACAGGCAGCTTGACATCAGCTCGAGCAGGAATGGCTTGTTGTACTCATCGTGGTCAAATATGGATAATTGGAGGATATGACCACAAAAACGGGGTTGTTTCTGACTTAGTAGAAGCATATGAAAGTGAATTTGGAAAGTAAGTTTGTGAAAGAAACTCAATTAATTAAAATCTTCAGTTAATCTTTAAACTCTAATTTATCTTCTAACACTTTGAAGCTTAAAACTGATTATTTTAGATGGAAGTGTATGCCCCCTTTAAGATTTCCACGTTGCTTTGCAAGTGCTGCTTCTTGTGGCAACAAAATCTTTGTTATTGGAGGTGCATGGCTTGATACTGAGCTTGAATGTTCCAAATTTAGCAGTGTTTATGACATCGATGTTTATAATGAGTTGTCAAGATGCTGGGAAGGTATTAGCGCTCTTAGAGTAGGAAGACACGATGCTGGCTTAGCTGTGTTAGGTTTGTACTTATTGATTATTCATTTGTGAATTTTATTGACGAAATATTTGTTAAAGGTTCTCGTTTGTATATTATTGGAGGTAAACATTGCGATGAAGGTTCGATTGGTAATCTTGGTTCTGTAGAGTGTTATGATACTCACAAAAATTGTTGGATTGATGGTATTGAAGCTCTTCCTATACCTCTGCTTGGTTCAGCTATTACTTATACGAGTTAATCACCTCAATTATCTTTTTTGACTCTTAAAAATAAAGATTGATGAATTCATGAACTTGTCTTTTTAGTGTTTAAATCTTTAAGTAATTGATTTGGTAAAACTCTTCGTTAAAGCTTTCTTAGTTGTATATTAAAAATACTTTTTATAAAGAAACATATAATCTGCAATTATAATAAAAATACTTTTTTTTTCGAATGTTTTCGGATTATAACGAATTTTATAATTGTGGCTTTTCATCTATTCCAGTAACCTCAAATAAATCCTAAAAGTTTTGTTTTTCTGGTCGTGTGTGACAGACTTTTGTTAGTAGAGCTACCTTGGTAGAGTTTCATGTTAATTAATATTGCCAACATTAACATTTCTAAACTGTGAATTTTTTCCTTCCATGTAATTGTTCACTGTTATATGCTTTGAGGACTACTGAAATGTCATTTGTTACATCTTTTACTTTCTATATTTTTAACTAAATAGATGTTATTTGTGAGAATGTGTGTTAGCGAGAGGTGCTCTCTTCAGGCACCCTCCTTCGCGTTTATTGTAATAAATAAATAATGGCTGTTAACATTAACCAACCAAAACATTGATTTAATATTTAATATACACAAGTTTCAAAAACACGAGTGTAGAAAGTTCAAAACAGCATTTGTAAAACGATTTAAATGATAATCATTAATAATTAAATATTAATAATTGACAGCATTATTTTATATAATATAAATATTTTTTAGAAAATTTAAATAAATAGAAATTTTATAAATAAAAGTTTGCAATAATAATAGAAATTATAGAAGGCAGTGAAGTAATAATTAATTCACAGAATTATTGGATAGCATCAATTATTGCACATTTTATCATGCATAAAAACTTACAACCAAAACGGTGTTGGCTGTATTTTAAAAATAAAGTACTTCTTATAAAAATGTACTTGATCACATAATCTCAAATCTAATAAAAATTAATATTCACTCAAAGAAAATTTAATTGAAATAATAAACTATTATCCATTTTCACAAACAACTTTAGATGAAGTTATTCAAGTTTCACTTTCAACGTAACCGAAGTTAGTTTTTGATCCTTGTGTATTTGAATCAATAACTTTTGATCGTTCACTCTCTGCAGACGAACGATTTGCTCTTCTACCAAGACTACTTCTTTCCACTTCACCAGGTAAAGTAGTTTCATTATCGAAATGATTTATAGAGGATATTTCTGTATCGACTTTATTGCTTATGTCTCCATCGAATTCTGAAGGCAAAAGACATGTGTATCCAGATTTCTTTAAAACTTGATAAATTATAACAGCAATAACCCCTCCAAATAATTGAGCTCCTCCATATAGAGCAGGGAACATAATGACAGTTATAAAACTATCAGATGATCTGTTAAAAAAAAACTCATCACAAAAATAAAAATTAATTTTTGAAAAAAATTTCAACTTTGATTTAAAACATAAAAAACTCACTCAACAGATAATATGACAATCGTGGTCGCGATAGCCGAGTTCTGCATTGCTGTTTCTATAGCAACTGTACGTCGTTCACAAGAGCTAAAGTCAAAACATGGTAACCTTGTAGCACCATAACTGATAAAAAGTGAAGATACAGGAAATAAAATTGCAATCTGAAAGTATTCGAAATGATTTTCAAATCAAGAAAAGTGTCATGTAAATACCAGTGCTTGTTTCCATGTCACAACAACAGCTCTATCTTGAAGAACTCCTATAACAATAGACGTGATGAGAATACCTACAGAAGCAAAAATAGTGCACACCTAAAAAGTAAACAAGATAACAGTGACAAGAAATTCATAAAGAACTTATCAAAGCCAAAACTAACTCGAGTAATCTTTTCTGAATAGTCAGGTATCTTCCATTTAACAATCATTCCCAAGAAAATAGGTCCTATACTTCCAAGTAAAGCGTACCCTTCAAAAAAACATGATTGACTTGATACCGGATGTGACGTCATTGATTGAAAGCTTATTGTTGTGGATCATCATCTACAACTTACCCAATTGATCAAACGGGATTTGTATATTCTCATCTAAATTGATTATTTTCGGTAAAACGAATAACCACAAAGGCATCGTTCCTATGGCCAGAATAGTCGAGCACGTTGTCATGACGATACTGTTGATAAGCAATCGTTTACGTTTTGTAGGAATATTTAAATATTACCTTAGATGCATGTCACCATCTAACCAGTAAGATAATACGTTGCTATAAAGGCCACCAGGACAAACCGCTTGAATTATCACTCCTAATGCTTCTTCTGTTGACATGACAACCATTTGACTTAAAGCAAGACCTAAGACTATAAATATAAAAAACATATTTAGAATAGAATAGATAATTAAAAGCAACAAAGTATAAAAATAAACAAAGTATTAGATGATATTTATTTATAAAAGTAAATAAACGTTTGTTTCTAATATAGATAATCGCTATTTTGAAACAGCTTTTGACAATTGAATTTCTATTTCTTGAAAAGATAAATTAAATTCTTACCAAGAAACGAATTAATTCATAAAATTTTATATTATTTAGTTGTTCGAAGCGATTTGATTTGTGAAAAATTCTGTAATTAAAAGATTAAGAGATCTTACATGGCATCAAGAAAAGTTGTAGTAAAAGTCCTGTTATAAAAGTTTTTGGTTTTTTGATGTATTCAAATAGAGACTGGGGTAAAATGGAGCACCCTAACCCAAACATCAATATTCCTAAGATTACACTAAAAATAAAAAGTTAATTTTTATATGTCAAAATATTTGCACCATTTATAAGCTTTTCTTATTTGTCACAGAAAAACCAAAGTAATTATACAAATAAATCAGTTTCTAATTTGCTATTTTCGAAAAAATAAATGTTTTAAAAAAATAAAAACAAAAGTTGTTGGAGCAAAAAAACGTGGCTTTTACATGCATAAGGTTTCGAACAATAAACTTACCTTGTAACAATACTAGTAGTAGTTGTCAACTGTTCGTCTACATTTGGATTAGCTGCTGTTAAAAAACGTTTTCTGGTAAGTTATTAGTATTTAGTTATTCAAGTTATTAGTTTTCTATTAACCAAGTTTTAATAAAAGATTTTGTTTCTAGTTATTGTTTAAAGAATAAAACTTACTAGTTGACATGGTTGTTAATGTAAACTCCAAAATAATTTATAATTTGTTATACTTAAAACTTATAAATACTTCTTAAATCTAAGAATCAGTTAAAAAATAGTAATCTTTGTCAATAATTTCGAATGATAGAATTGAATAGAGGTATTTAAAGACTTGAACTGAATTGATATACACCGGAAAACACTTGAAAGGCTTTGTAATACTGGAAGAATTAATAGCTTAATAGTTAGTTAAATTTACAGAGCAAACAACAAACCTCTGATATCTAATTAATTTACAATAATTAGAAATTAATTAGATTAGTTAAAACAACTTAATTAAATCAATATATTTGCAGTAAGAGTTAAATAAGTAAAGAAAATTAAGAAATTATTTAGTGATTTAAAATGATGTAATAATATTATCAAAATATAAAAAGAAAAGTAATTTTTTTTAAATCCAAATAATAGACTGCTGAAGAGAACATATTGAAAAGTTACAATAATATAAAATAGAAAGTAATTTTGTTACTTAAAGTATTTTTGTTTCCTAATCTAAATATATTATTTAACTTTTGGCGAACAATAGTCTTTCTAACTTAAGCTAAACGCTAAAAAGAACATTTTGAAGTAGCTAAAAAAAGTTTTAAAGAATAAAGAAGTAAACAAAGTTAAATAACAAAGATCACTTCAACAGTCCTCTACATTTTCATCTGTAACCAAACTTATTTACGATTTTAGTAAACCTTTTCTCATTTCAACATATTTACAAGCAACCCGGCAAATTTTGTTTAAATTTTGATAAATGAAAAGAAAAAACATTTAAATTTGATACAACTTAAATGTAGAATATTTTTTGCTCAGTAATTAACAATCATTTCAATTGTGAAAGAACTTTTCCTACTTTACATCTTATTCTAATTTGACAGATTAATTATCAAAATATTTACAAACTTATAATTTTCAAAACTCAGTTTAAATAAAAGTTATCATAAAGCTTTTCCGCTTACTGCTAGCAGTTATCAAAACTACATCAGATACCTATTTGCTACTAAAATCAAAACAGCAATTATTTTATAAAGACTCAAAATAAGTTGTTACTTATATTAGAAATACACACTAAATAAATACTCAACTTATATAAAACCTACAAATTTTAAGGTAAGATAGTAGCACTTTAAACATTTTTATAAAATGCTTGCTTGTGTTGCACATCTATCAAATAAAACTACTTTTAAAACGAGAGAAGAAAAAAAGTAAAAAAGAGAATAAAAGTTGAGAATAAATAAGATTTTAATAAAAAACTACCAATATACATTGATTTTGTAAAAAATTCTAAACCCAATTTTGAAGTTTCTAGTTTTAATTAAATGCAAATTCTAGATTAAATCTAGTTTTATTTATTTATTTCAATTTTAAATATGACTTCAAAAACCTACAAATGAAAAAATATTTATTTTAAATTTTACTTTTAATCAGTTCGATTTGTTTTAATTCATAAAAAAGTTTTTACATTTTATAGTTGATAGCAAAATGTCGCAAAAGTAGATGAACTATTTTTTATGTGTATTGTCTAACTTCTATATATTTAATAATTCAGTTATTCATGTTTAATAAATAAAACTTTATTAAATGATAGTATTTACTTATTAAGGAGTATCTAAAAAAATTTGAACCAAAATACTAAAAGGTAATTTCAATACTTAAAATTTTAGTAAGGTTCTTAAACGGTCTTGATGTAGGTGTGAAAATGTCTACAAATTCTTTTGAAATTTTATTAAAAGATTTTACGCAAGCCATCTGTAGGAGTTTTAATTTTTTATAAATTCTAAAAACTTTTCCATAAAGTGATACTAAAAAAGTTAAACAAATATTAACACTCCTTAGGAATAAAAGAAAAATAACATTTCTATTGCTAAGTAAACTTCTACTACCACCTACATAAAACTTTAATTTTAATAGTTCAGTCATACTACCTTACAAACAATAAACCTTTATGTATAAATCGCCTTAAAAATCACAAAAATTCCAGCAGTTGTTGATACAATAACAGCAACTTTATTAGTGGGTTTTAAAAATAAAAATAGCAGATTTAAAATAGTAAGAAAATTCATAACTAAAAATGTCTTATTGGATTCTGATTACTAAACTTTTACAGCAGTTTAGTTTACAACATAAATTGAGAAGTAGAAATTAGAAGTATTAAATACTCTATTTTAATTGTTGTTACTTTAAACTTTATGTAATCAACTCAGATTTAATTTACATTTAAAAATCATTAATAAAATTAAAAAGCAAACATCTATATTCCCTCTAATTTCGTTTTAATTCTACGTTTTAGTAACAAAACAAATTTAAAACAGATTGTTTCCTTAAGTTAAATTCAGATATTATATAGTGCTTATATGCTTATATTAAGGTTTTGAAATATATTATTGTGTATCATTTACTTGGAGAATATATTAAAACAATTGAAACTTATAAACATGTTTTTTTTAAACGAAACATGCTATAAGTAATTGTAAAAAGTATAATTGTTGTAATAATTCTCCAATAAATATATTTAAAATGGATTTAATATGATAATAAAAATTTTAAATATAATAAACATTGGTATTTTCTCTCATTACTATATTAGTGAGCTTAGAATTGAAAAAAAAGTTTTTAAATTAAATAAAATGTTTACAATAAAGAATATTGAATCGATATTAATAATTTTGTGTAATGTGAAAAAAGTTTTCCATCTTTTTTGGGAAAGTTTTAAAAGTTTTTTATAAATAAATCGTTGAGCTTTTTAACTGTAATCCACTATTGAGGTAAACACAAATAAAAAAATGATTCATTGAAAAGAGAAAATGATTTTTCAAAAGTGGAAATTTACTTTAAAATTATTTCAAATTTCAATTAGATTTTGTGATTTTTCGTGGTGTAAAAGGAACTTAATTTTATAAATCTAATGATAGTGGTTCATTCCAAGAAACTAGATAAAAAATCCAAAGTATTTATTTAACATTTTAACTTCTAAGAACTCTTTGACCAATAGCAAGCTTTGATAGCTGAGACAGCCCAGAAAGCTTATCTTAGTAAAAAACTTGTTGAAATTTCTCTAAAATTTATAAGTTTCTTTTAATTTGTTTATATGTAGAACAAAATGCAGCTGAAAACTGATTTAAAAGATATAATTAAGAGTTAATTAAAAGATTTAATAACTTTTTGTAGTTTTTAACATTTTATATCAGATTTCTTATCAATTTAAACGATTCAAAAAATGTTTATATAATTTGAAGTCTTATAAAAGTTTTTATCTTGCTTTTTAAAGTAAAATAATCAGTTGTATATAATCTAACTTATTATAAAAACATACTGCTGAATTCTCAGTATAAATTGATTTAATTTGTTTAATGTAGAAAGAAAGTTTTTATTCTGCCAGCTCCATATTTATCATAATAACAATGTTATGAATACTTTCTGCTTTTGAATAATTAATAAGCTTGAATTATATATTTTTACGTTTTCAGAATTGTATAAGTTTAAACAATACTGAAAGTAAGGTAATAAAAATGTAAAATAAATCTATGATGCTTTCGAAAATGAATCCTTAATTGTTTAAAAAGCAAATAAAACGATAATATAAGTTTAAATTAAATCGAATTTGGCAAATGATGATTTGATAAAACAACTTACATTTGGATAAAGAGTTTAAATTTTACAATTTGTAAAACTTTCTGTTTTCAACAAAAGCTATTTAATAAAGATTCTTATTTTGTTGAAAAAATTATTATTCTGTTAGTTATTCAACTTGATTTCAAACATTTTAGAGTAAAAATTGAAAGTAAGAAATTTTAGAATCAATATTCAATTATTCTTAGATTGAAAAGAACTTATAGGAAATTATAATTTGTAAATTTATATTTGTTTGAAAAAGAGATAAAAATAGATATATAATTAGATATATAAAATAATTAAAACATAACATTAGACATAATTGATAGATTTAATTGACATAATTATCCAAGTATAGTTTTATACAAGTTTATTATCAAAATTAGATTCTTAAATAAATGGAAGTAAAAATAAAAATTTTCTAAAATTTAATTTGCGATTTAAATAATCGAAATGATATAAGAAGTCGTATTTGTTGAAGACAAGAAGATGTACTCCAAAAGTTTTCTAAATTAACAGCTAAATTGTTTTGATAGTAAGCTTTTTTATATAACTTGGTTATTCTATTTTCAATGACACTTGAGTTTTTATGTGATATAATCTAAGCTGTTAAAATTATCTAAACAATTATTAGTTTTGAAAATTAAAGATTAAATTTTATAAATTAATTAACACATTCTAATTTTTATTAATTTTTAATATAACAATTTTATATATCATTTAGCTAATTAACCACTAAGAGCATTGATTCACAGTTTATTTCAAAATCTAAATATTCTAAACTAATACTTTTTGTTAGAATTATTTTTCAGAGATTAGAGAACTTATTTGCCAGGTACCACCTCAGTGACTTATGTAAGTATACAGATTAAAGCGCGTTACAAACTGTTATTATAAACCAAGAAAAGTAAGGATAGAAAATATTTGATGGCAGCGAAGCTTTGGTTAAGGTGCGATGAAGTTAGTCAGTGAAGTTAGCGACATTGTTAGAAAGAATGTAGCCTATTGGTTCTAATTGTTATCTTTCTATTGATATCATAATATTTTGTTTATCTTTATTTTCCATGACCGTTTCAGGAATATGATTATATAATTTTCTAGTTGCAAGAATATCTGTAGCTTTACAAATATGTCAGTAAAGTATTACTAATAGTAATTACCATGTTAAGTACGGTCTGCCTCGGTTGAGAACGGACGAATTATGGAACCAGTTGTTGCCCATGCAGCAGGATTCCACGCCAACAAAGTGTGCAGCGGAACAGAAGGACTGATGCAGCTGCACCCAGCTGGCGTCACACGAGTTGTCAGAACGACACTGAGTACAAACTGCCTACGAGGCTTCAACTTTAAACTCGGAGTTTTGTGTCTCCTAGAAGTGGTGCCAATAACTAGGCTCACAAGGCCTTTATACCCGCAGGTTTTATATACTATAAAGCCCAGGATACATTCACGTGTTAGGCGAGTGTGGTAACCACTGTGAAAACGGATTACTTCGCTATTACTAAGATTATTTAAATGATTATTTATATATTTATTTTTTATGTCGCTTTGGTCAAATAAATCGGGTTTTTTAAACCTTATTTTTTTTAAATAAAGATAGTTTTAAGAAAGCTTTCTAGGATGTTGTTGATGGTGACAGTGATTGTGGAAAAATGATAAATAATCTTGGAAATCCTGCTGACTTAGAATGCAACAAATTGTCATTTGACTTAATCATCATATTGGTTCAAACTAAAAAACAGTTTTCTTGATTTCAAACACCAAATGAGCTATTTGATTAAAATAAAGTTTTTGTTTAATTTATTGTCAAAACAGATTTTAATTTTATTCATAAAACTTTTTACTTTCTAATTTCATTTATTCAACGCAGATAACAAACTATACAGTTCTTACAGCAAACATAACAGGTTATTATCGGCTATTCTAACAAATTGTCAAAACATATATAATCTAAAGTGATCAAACTCTAGTTAACAAAAACTATTCTATAAATGAAAATACTTTTTTAAATTAATTTGAATAAAACTGAAAAGGTTTTTACAGCTAGAAAATTTTAGTTGGTAACAGTAAAAGTATTCTTACTAATTTTAGTCTAACAATTTTAATCTGTTTTTGTTCTGTGTAATCTTGATACTCTGCATAATATAATTTTAACAAGTCGAAATGCAACCTTATCTTATTTAGTTCAAGAAACAATTTTGCTACATTTCATCTTAAAAATATGTTAATTGATCTGAAGATAAACTTTCAGTAATTTCTATGTAATTGCCTTAAAAATATAGAAACGATTTTTTTTAGTTATTTTTAAGAAAAAAGTTATAAATATTATTTTGAACTTTTTGATTTATTAAACTATTTACAAATAAATTGTCTTTTTATTTCAGAAATATTTTTTTAGATATAAACTGATTTCAAAAAAAAACAAAAAAAATTATTTAAATTATAGCAAAATTTAAAATACTTTTTTATCAATCAAAATTGCCTGTTGGGTTTTTGTAATCTTTTTTATATTACAGAAAACTTATTTATCGAGATGAAATATGGTTTTATTGATAACAACTAACCATGACTACATGAAAAATTACAATTTAATCAACTTTTGATCAACCAAATTACATTACAACTTGCTGTTTTGAAAACAACTGAACAACAAAATATAATTTTAAAAATTAGAGATTTATTTCAAATTTTGCAAATAGACAAATTTAGAAAGAACATTTACACTATTACTAATAAGTAGTTTGTCCTTAGTCCTGAGCGTTCTCAGTCGACAAGCAAGATACTTAAAGGCTATTTAAAGCTATAGTTCAACAGGTTTTAATACACAGTTTAAATGAGATATATTTTGACATTTTTAAATGGAATTAAAATGTTGAAGGTTAATAATCACTGAAAAGTAAAAAGTAATTAGCAAATAATTTCAAGAAGTCGAAAAAAACTTACAACTCTCGTTCGACTCCTTCGTAAATTTCCATTTCGTCTCTCACTAAAACATCAGATATCAACAAAATTAAATTGATAGATCATTTATACTTACAATAGAGACATTCTTGTTCCAATTCAATTTTAAATTGATCATTTCTAATCAAAAAGGCTTTTGGATCAGATATTGGGATGCCTTCCTTGTTCACACATTCGCAAGTTTCAAAGTTTTCTAGATGTTTACACTGTAGAGGAGACCACCAGCCATCAAGAGAACATATTGGTGGAACAACTCCTGCCGATTATATAAATTAATCGAAAATTTTGAGTTTAAAATTTCGACTATCACATAAATATCTGAGAAATGTTTAAAAATATTTACTCACTCCAAAATTCATCTTCTGTTCTTTCCTGGAAGCTACACGGACCCATCGGTTGATTAATCCTTTTTTTTACAAGGCTAGAAACCAAAAAATAACTTTTAAATCTGTAATAAAATACTTTATTATTTAATCTAACCTTCTAGGTTCATTTAAATCGCAAGATACTTCATCTTCTCCATCGCGACATTCAATGATTCCATTACAGTGCATTGATGGTGTCATACACTGTAACTTGCTTATATTCATACGCATACATTCAGTCATTTCACAACCTAAACATTTTATAATTGATCATAAAAAGAATTTCAAAAAATATAAAAGTTCAACCTCCAAGCTTCAATTGACCGAAGATAATAACTTTTGGGCTTCGCGGGTCGTCAAGAGAAAAGCCAAAAATAAAAAACCGGTATTGACTATTTGGTTCCAAATCAAAGGCAGAAACCAATTTGACGGTCTTGTCGTCAGGACTCTGCGGTCTCTCGTAGTTTTTAGGTTTAATTGGGTCTTTAACGTCATATTCATAATGCTGTAAATTTATTTTTATTTAGAAACGAATAGTGACTAGTTCAAGGTTAAAAGTTTTAAAAAGTAAAGTAAAACCTCATTGAGATTGGATCTATTTTTGATGATTATTTAATTTAAAAACTTACAACTGGTCCAGTTTGTTCACTGATCACTGTAAATCTCTGCACTATTTCATCAGCACAAAAATTCATCTCCACAAACGAGTTATTTATCTAAAAATATTTATATTTAAAATCTATATTATAAAAGATAAACACAAAAAAACTACTTATTAGTTTACCTGTTTAACATCAGCAACTGCATCGCATGGTAACCTCATAGTAAAAACTGAAGAGACCAAAAAAGCCCAACAAACTACAAATTTAATCATTTCAGTTGTATTGTAATTCTACTCAAATACAGATAACTGCTTGTTGGTGAGCTTATAAAAACTTTTTTGACAATTTTCAAGCCTCGGGCTTCAAAACAAAGTTGTTAATAAATTATGGAATATTAATTTTAGCTTATGAGATTAGTTCATTTGTCTAAAATACATTTTTAATGTTGTTAGATAATTGTAGATAATAATGTCATACAATTGTAGAAGTATGTAATAAATAAATAAATAAACGTAATTGTCGCTTCATCTAAAAAAATGAATTTAAAAAAACTTTTATTTAAATCATAGAAATATATTAAAAACTTTTGACGAAAAATTACCATATACCATACGATTAAATTCTATTGATAGAAATAATTTGGAAATATTATAAAACATAAGAATATTTTGTATAACGCAGATACAGATAATAATATTACTAGAATGATTAAAGTATTAGAAAAACTATCGATAAATATATATTGCCAAAACATAAAATTAAATGAAAATAATTTTACTAATAGCGAGAATATTTTTAAAAGTTTTAATCAGAATATTTATAACAAAAAAATAAATTTTTTGAAAGTTTAAACTGTCTTAGCGAATTTGTAGTAGCTTGAAACGCCTGAAGATATATTGAAGTGACGCTTAGTATTGAAGAGTTAAATATAAATTTAAGCTTCTAAAAACTGTTACACTTAAATGACAACATTTCTATAACCAATTTTATTTATATTTTTACATGTAATATTTGAAATATTTAAACATTGTGTTGTAATTTTATATGCAATGATATAATTGAATTTAAGAATATTTCATGAATAGAACCGTGTAAAAAATAAATCATTTGTTTATCCCAAAACAAATTTTATAAGAATTAGTTATAAAGACACTGTTTTTGATTTATCGAATTATTTTGAAGAAATGAGCAAGTTAAAATAGCGTTTACATAATCAATTTAAAACAATTACATGCCTAAAGCTAGAAAATATTTCTTGTGGTCAACTAGAGTGCATATTAATTGAAGATATCCTTTTAAAGTTAGTTTTATAAATGTTTTTAACTTTGCAAATAAATTGCAGATTTATAAAAGCTCTATTATAAAACGAACTGATTGTGACGTAACAGTCATAATAACATTCTACAATTTAATTCAGAAAAGCTTTAAGCTAATGTAGTTTAAAATCATTTCTAAAAGTAAAATAACTTTTTTAACAATTTCTTCAAAATATGAAAAAACTAGAAGATAGAATTAATTATGCTCATCTAGAAACTCTAGAATATGCATTTAAGGTTAGAACTGATTTTTGTTCCATCTTAATAATTTTAGATATAAATTTGAATAATTTTGTAATTTTCATGTTTAGGTTATGAAAGAGGAAACCGGCCGAGGGCTGAATATGGAGGAATTTAAAAATGTTTTGACTGAAACTATTGGTAGCTCAGTAGATGACGACGAATTAAAAATGTTGTTTACAAAAATTGATACAAATATGAATGGAAATATTGTCTGGGTATTACTTCCTAACTAAAAGTAATTTATATTTTAATAATATTTTTGTTTTTAAGGATGAATACTTGTCGTATATGCTTTTAGAGTACCAAGAAAAGTCTTTAATGGCAAGTTTACAAGGAGAGGTTCGAAAATTGATTTTTAAAATTACAAATTTTATTTAAATTATATTTGCTTTTTTTTAGACACTTTTTTCTCTACCTATGAAAACAATTTATTCGTAAGTACCTGATACTTAAACTCAATTTTTTTACAATATAAAAACATACTTTTAAATAAATTGAACTATGCCATGTTCTACGACGAATTATAGGAAAAATAATTCATTAATTAGTTAAATATTCCAGTTCACACCATGACGCTATAGTCGCCATCAAGTTTTTCCAGCTTTTAATGAATCGTCAAGGACATAAAGCTGCTGATAAAGATAATTTAGGGGGGCGATTTTTAGCTCTGAGTAAAGAAGGACAACTTTGCATATATGGCTTAGATATGGAACTACTAAAATCAATCACAGTTAGTACTGTATCTATAGTAGATAAACAATATTAAAGACCTATCAGCTACTACTAACTTACTTTGCTACTTATTATATTTGAACATTTTTTTAAATATTTTACAAACAGATTTCACCTTGTAGAGAAACTCACTTGCCTGTTTGGCTAACTGATATGATAGCTTGTCCCAATTTAAGCCTTGTAGGACTAAGTTCGACTAAAAGACAAATTGGTACAACAAAAATTTCTTCAAAACTTAAAAAATTAATTTTCAAAAGAATGTTTGTTATTCTTATCCAGATTTTTATGAATTAAATCACACTAAGTTTGAGTTAATGTACCAATTAGTTGGGTTTGAGGATGCTATTGTGTGTATGGATTACACGTGAGTTTTTTAACGCAACTTAATAAATATAAGTTTGAATTTTTAGATTTATAAATAATTAAATAACGACTTAACACTACTTGAAAAGTTACAAACTAATTCACTCCAGATTCGATTATGAAGATTTAAACTGTGCAACTATAGTTGCTGGAGATACACATGGAAATGTTTATGTATTTCAGTTTAAAGAGCTTTTAAAAAGAGGCATTTTTGGTGTACCACCAGAACCAGGTTAACATCAAAACTCAACTATTTCTAACAATATACAGATAATTAAAAAGCAAAATATTTTAAACAGGCGTAGTTAAAAAAATTTCTATTCAAAAGCTCTTTAAATCTTCCGTACCCGGCACTAATTGCCTCAAATTTCAGGTAACTGACAACTCATAAGACTTCATTTATGACTAAAAGATATTTTTTGAGCAGAACATTCATACCAGTTGGGTTAATAAAGTCCGTCATTATAAACCAGCGCAGGGGTTCGAGTGTTTTATCTCTTGTAGTTCAACAAATACCAATTCAATGTATTTGGGAGACTTATCGAATATTACCTACAATAACAAGGTTTCCGGTTTTACTTTTAACACATCGCACAGGTGAGATAAAGACGAGATAACCATCATTAGTTGTCAACCAATTGATTGTTTTACAGAAGTCATTATTATAATGTAAGAAAAGGAATTATTTCAATCGATTATTCCGTAGAGTGGAATTTTATAGGTCGCATTTTTTTCGATTTAAATTAAATTTTTCAAATATGTAAATTGCAGTAACCGGTGGCAACGACGGTCAAGTTAGAACTTGGAGTCCTTATAACTCTGTAAGTGCTTCAACAATTGTGAGTCATAATGGAGCTGTCAATCATGTGAAGATTATACCGTCGCCAGGGTTTCTTGTATCTTGTGATATTAACAGAGTAAATGATATTAGAACACCAGTAAACTGATTTCAATCAATTTAATTTTTAGGTGATTCAAATAACTGATTTACGGGATCGATCTCTAATACAGATGTTCCGATCTCACGTATTTAAGAACTTATTTCCGATATATTTACCGTTTGAAAGTATCATGTATCACAACAGAAGTCGAACACTTTTACTTGGAGCATATCAGGTAGTTAAAACACAAAAGAGAAAAATAAAAAGTTGGTTTTTGGTTAGATTGGTATGCTGGAAGCTTCAGAAGAAATCACACAGTTTGATTCAGGGTCTTTTAAAACACATGATGGCGCTGTTAGCACTGTTCTTTACAGCGACGTGTTCAACGAGGTGATTCTGTTTTAGAAAATCAAGTTTTACATCCAACTTAATCTTTTTTTAAGATTATAACAGCTGGACATGATTCTTATGTATCAGTTTGGGAAATTGAAACTGGAACAAAAATCATGCAATTTTGTGTCAGTAGAAAAGTTGAAGTAACTTCAATGGCATTGGACGTAACTAGGAGACGCCTCATCACTGGGTCACGAGATGGCGTTGTCAAGTTGTGGAACTACAACAACGGTGCTTGCTTGAAAATCTTGAGTCCTTCTAATGACTTTGAAGTAAGAATTATAGTAGCAAAGTTTGTTTAAAAAGTGAAATCGTTGTTTAGGTAACAAGTATTATGTACATCAAGAATCATATACTGACCGCTGGTTGGAACAGAAAAGTTATAAATTATGGGTTAGTCTCGAGTTTTTCAACTTTATCAAATCAAAATATTTGATTTAGAGATTCAAATGATGATATGAAATCATTAGAAGGACCAACTTGCTTACAAACTCATAATGATGATATTTTATGTTTGGATTCTTACACCCACTCAAATGGTAATGTAGTTGCCGCATCTTCATCTTATGATGGAGAAATTAATATATGGAGTATGGAAACTGGTAAAATAGAGGAATACTTCAAGTAAAAATGTTAAAAACTTTAACTTTTTCAGGTGCTATGGGTCAAATTTTGTGTCGTTTGAATAGATTAGTCAGCTTTGTTCCAATTAATAACAGATATTATTGGAACGCAATTGAACAAGGAAGATTTCCTGTTGCCAAGGAAACCAAAGTTGTCGCTGAACAGGTCTTTTATTGTTCAGATTACGTAATAAGCGCGAAGCAAAAATTTCAATTTTCAAAAATTGTTGTTTAGAAACTTTCCAGACCTTTAAGACAAACATCGTCGATTGAAAACACTCGAAACTACATCAGAGCACGACCTGCTGCTTCTAGACTCATCCGAGGCGTTGAAGGTCCGGACCAAGCTCCAAAACTACCACCTGTAGAGCTGGGTTTAGATGGTCAGTGGTCACCAATCAGGTTTTATTACTGATTCATCTAAAATATTTTTAAATTCGTTCAGCTCCGACGTCGAAACATCGATTCAGCTTGAACGATGCTCCAGAAAAAGAAATGTGAGTTTAGAGATCTGATTAATTTGAATCATGTTGTTGAGTCGAAACTTATTTGTAGATATCCAATCGGAGGTCTGGAGCCCAGTGCAGGGATTCAACAGGAAACTACAAATAATAAAGAAAAAGCGAAACACCGTTTAGATGTTCTAACCAAACAAACTGAAAAAGATTATTGGAAAACAGAAGTTTCAGTTGATTGTGTGAGACTTTAAAGTCTTCTTTTAATGCTCATCTAAATCAGCTTCTTTCAGATCCTATTTTTGAAGAGCAGAAGTTTTTCAGAAGAGACAGCTCTACTATTATCAAGTGGAGCTAGAGGTTGGGTCGATGCGTGGTCGGTTCATCCAAAAGGTGGTCTTTTGGGGCAATTTATGGCTAGTTATAAAGAAGGAGAAAACGTAGTAAAGATTGAAACTGATGCTGAAAACCAGTACCTATTTGCTGGCGACTCGAGGGGCTACATCAAAGTAAGATTCTGGATTCTGAGCTCTTATACTTAATTTAATTAATTTATTTATTTATTGTCAGTGTAGTTGACATGATTTAACAAAAGACTAACTCACTAAGTTTTGATCAAAAATAGGAAATAGTAGTTTTTATGAAGATGATAAAACTTGAAACTAATTGTTGATTTATAACTTTAAATCTAAACAGGTTTTTGATATCTCTGCCTACTGTATTGGTAATACAAATCAGTGTAGAAGACGAAACGCAGAAACAGATACAACCCAGCTTCTTCAAAGTTCTACAGATTTAAGTGAAAGAGAATATGAGTAAAATCAAAGCTTTAAAATTAATCCACAAAATTTTGAAATAAGATTTTGTTGTCAAAGAAACTTATCGTCGAAGCGGAAATCGAAGCTGTCAACTTTACCTCCAAAATGTTATTATTATTTTCGTGCTCATATAGAATCTATCACTGATATACGATATGTGAATGGTCGAGATCTGTACATCACTTCATGTACTTCTGGATTAGTGAGATTGTGGACACTGTCTGGCTCGTATATAGGTCAGCAAGTTCTTATCCTGACCTTTCAAGCATTATATTGACATTTTAAGCAGTTTGTTCAAAAGTTTTCAATTCAAAGTTCGATTTTCTTTTATCTAAATGTTTTTCTTATTGATAGCAACATTGGGTCTTAATCAAAGTTTTAATTTGGGTAAAATAACATCGAACCCTGCGAAGATACCCAACGACTTAAAACGGTCTGCTTCAATTCACACCATGCATGTAACTCATCAACTTTTTAAATTAAATTTTTCATTCAATTGTTAATTTGAAATTTCTTTTATTTGTTCTAAAATTCTTAAATCTTGCAAATATTTACGTTTCAAATTCACTATTTCAAAATGTTTTGTTAATTTTCTTTCTTTCAACTAAATTATTTTTTCAGTTTTTGGCAGCAGACAAAAATTCTGCAAAAGAAGAAAACAAAACTGCACCAGAAAAAGTCAAAATAAAAGAAAGTTCACAAACTTCTCATGTAAAATTCACCGACTTGGTCAGTTGAATTTGTAATTATATTTGTAATATGAAAATGACTTATATTTTTGCTTGTAGTTCACTGACCACTTGCCACCTATTGATACAGCTAAAACAGATGAAGAAATAGAAAGAGATTATCAAAAAGTTTGCCAAAGTATGGGTAAAAGTGAGTTGTTAGGGAAGTCTTACAAACCCAAGAAACGCCACAGAATGTTGCCAAAGATAAAAATCAATTTAAAAAGTGTAAGCAGCAAAATAAGATGTTTTATTCAAGCTAATGTTTAAAGAAGCGCTTTTAAAACCATCACTGTTTGTGAATGAGTTGTCGTACGATTCCAAATATATTTTAGGTTCATCAAAATTTGAACTTTGAAACTTTAAATGAGAATATTGAGATTGAACCACCAGAAACTCTTAAAGAAAAATGGAAGTTCCAAAAAAAAATGGTAAAAATTTTGTTCATTATCAACATCTAAGATTTATTTTAAAAGTTTTTGTTTTTAAGTTATTTATTTGCTTTTAGGACGAATCACGAAAAGCTAAAAGCCGAACATACAAAAATTTACAAGTCTACCACTAATCAGTTACAAAAATTCAGCTACAAACAAGTAACTATTTTTCAATTACTTTTATTATTCATTTTATAATCAAATGATTTTTAATTGATGTTAGTGTTTCAACATTTGTTTAACAATAATTGTAAAGTTATTAATTAAATGAAATTACTTTTAACAATATTTTTATAATAGGATTATGGAGTCGAAACAACTGAAAAGCAAAACAATTTCTATAAATCATTAAAAGGCCGAATATCAAAAGTATCGTAAATAAATTCGCTAAATAATTTAAAAGTTAGGAGAATGTTGTTTAGTCATGTAATTTGATGATACAATATTTGTATACTTCAAATTTTCTTTTAAATAAAATTTAAGTAAGCCAAATTTGTGTAGTTTGCAAATTTAAACGTTCATAAGAAAAATAAAAACTGTATTCATTTTGTAACTTTTATTATTTTTTGGTTGTATTTGCTGCTATGCTTCGTAACATGCTGCTAAAGTAGACAATTTCAAAGTACTCTTAAATTAAACCAATTCTTATTTAAACCATAATACTTTACCCTGGCTTCTTAATAACAGCTTTAACAGAACAACAAACTAAAGTTACTGCTACACTTCTAGTTTTCTTAAAAATAATTAGCCATCAAAAAGTTTGTAGATAATGAAAAAAAGACTTTGATAAAATTGAAGTTTATAAGAACTAAGTCAATATAAAAAGAATTTTTTTAGATATTATTAAATCCAATTAGTGCTTTTTGAATTACCAAATTGCTTTGTTTACTCAATTTTTCTCTTAGATATATTTTATCATAAAAATAACTCCTTATAAGAACTCTACGGTATTATTAATTGCAAAAAACCAAACTATCACCAAAACAGTGCCTCGTATAACACAATACATCTTCTAATCATACTTGTCCGTATTTGAAATGACATTTAAGTATTAGTTGGGAAAATCTTCTGTTAAAACATACAAATATATCAGACTTTTATTTTCTTTACGCCAATTATTGCTTAATGTACAATACTTATTTTACAAAATAATATTTGAAAAATTAGATAATTGTTTCAAATTGAATTTATCAGCTGATACTTTCTAATTAAATATTTTACAAACCCAAACTTTTGATAAGCCATTTTTGTCATTTGAATTGTTTGTGAGCTAGTGAATAAACAACTGGTAACCATTAAACGTGATAAATACTGTAAATATTTGATGAGGCAATTGATATTCTTCAATTTCTATTGATTTATCAATTATAAACGTCTTTATTTTATAATTTAAAGTATAAATATAGATACTTTATGGTTTGCTAAGATTAACAAAACAAAACATGTTCAAAATTAACCAAAATTGATTACTTATTTTATTGATTAGTATTTATCTCAATATTTTCAAAAAATTTTATTTATTCGAATTAAAATTTTAATTATGTTTTTATCAACATCATGTTTTAATAATTTGATTTTATTTAAACTTAGATAATTTATATCAAATCAAATATTTATTAAATGTTTATTTCTTTAAAAAGCTTCTTTTTTTAAATAAAATTGTTATTTCATCGCATAAATATTTAAAAATTTTTATTTGTAATTTTAAAGACCATTTTATCCTTGCTTTTCTGTGTTTACTTTTATAATACTTTTATATAAAAATTCAATTTATAGCAATAAATTGATTTATTATTTAATAACTTTTTTAATTAATATAAACCAAAATTTATAATTAAAGCTTTTTAATTGTTGTTTTGAAGTTTCATTTATTTATTTTTATACCTTTAACCTTTCTTTAAGGTGTTTTTCCATAATAACCTAAACTTCTATATAAAAATATATATAAAAGGTTTTTAAGTCAATTCTGTTAGATACTAATTTTATATAAATTTAAAATCTATCTTAACTATTAACTATTTATTAATTTTAATATTTAATCAACATCTTTATCATCATGTTTATAAAATTGATTAAATTATTTGAAAATATATTATTTATTATTTTTTTAAGATTGATTTATGAAAAAGTAACTTGATTTATATTTAAAGAATTAAATACTTGAAAATGATAATCAAATTTGAGTTTAATGATAAATTTTATCATTTAACAAATTTTATTTTTAGATTTAATTCTTTATTTACAATTATTAAATTAATTTTGATGTAAAATGAATTTTTTAAATCTTGAAAAATGGTTCTTTTTCCTACTTGTAATCAATTCTACTCCATCTTCATTTATAATTGAAAGAAATCCTGGTTGCGATACTGATTCATGCTCTAATTCACCATATTCTCTTATCTATATTAGATCTGTTGGTTCAAATGAAAGCTTCCATTATATCTGGTCTTTAGCGTCAGGTTTTGATGAACCAACACTTCTACTTATTAAGAGTAGAAATGTTTCAGCTAAGCTTGAAGTTTCATGGGACAAATATATGAACTCTAGTTTCAATAACTCTCAATTATTTGATGCTGTATCAGTTTCAGACACAAAATTAGATCATCTGGCAGTAATAGTTTTTGATGCTTTATATGTATATGATGATGCTTCAAATACTGGACAAATTAATGACCCATCTAATCACCTGCTTGAAACGTTTTTATTAAAAGATCAATCATGGAATATTTCTTTATCTGATGATAATAAGTCTGTTATGTTTACTGCTTCATATTTAAAAGGAAATTCTTCACAAGTTTATAACGGTTCTATTCAAATTGATTTCAAACCACACTCTAAAACAGAACGTCAGACTGAAATGCCGAAAATACTATTCACTAATACATCATCTGAGTTAATATATTCTTTTAGTGATATAAATGTCCCTGGAACTAAGGTTCGTCTTGCTCTAAAAACTCATTTAATTCAATCTATTCAATATCATCCTTTAAATAACCAAAAAAATAATAAAACCATTGCTTTTAACTCTGAAAAAACGATCGATGATGAATTTACTCCAACAACTTTTACCACAGATAAGATAAAATGGGAAATTGTTGAAAATCAGGTTAAAAACTCACATTTTTGGAAATGGAATACTGTTGCATATAACAAGAAAAATGATAAAACTCAAAGTTTAACTGATGCAAAGGTTTTTAATGTTTCATCAGTGTCATCTTATAATTATGAGGATAATCGATTATTATCATCTTTTACAAACTCTAACCTAATTTCTAAAAGTATGATTGTCTTGTTTGGAAAGCCTGATGATGGTTTTTATTCAGCTAACAGATATTTGAGTTGGTCTAGCATGGTGGGTTTTGGTGAATCACCAGCAGATGGTTTTTCTGTTTTATCTATTTGTATATTTTCTATTGTTATGGGGTTTCCTGTTGTAGTTTTTCTATTTACTGGATTTTACTTGGCCATAAGAAAGTGTAGATCTGGAAGTGAACTTTTAGATGGTTCAGATACCCGTCCTCTTTTGACATAAACATTTTTCAAACTATTACTTTAACACTTCTAACCACAATTTGTTTACCTTTGCTTGCCTTTAGTCAAATAGATGAGTATACAAAAGTTTATTTCAAACAATCATATACTTGTAAAGATGCTTACATTCTGTGTGGTTTTTTGCATTTTATTTTAAAGATTCCCTTCTGTTACTTTACATTAATCTTTAAGACATTAATTTAGAAGATCTATAACTTAACTATCAATTTGTCTTTCTTAAATTTGATAAATAAGCATATAATAAGTGTCTTCAACTTTTTCGTATTCTTTAAGTTAGTTTTTTATTCGTAACTTAAATTTTAATTAATGTTTTCTGTTTTAATAGAGTTTTAATTCATAATTTTTATGATTAGTAAATACAAAAGAAAATATAGTTTTTAATGAACTATCAGACAAGAAAATTGAATGAGTTCCACAAGTAAGTATTAGTTAAGTTTATCACACATAAGTTTGTTTTTAATTTAATTTGTAGCTTTCTTATGGAACTTGTTGCAAACTTAATTACTATTTTCTTTAAATTTTTACTTGTTTCTTAAATAAGAATGTTTTTTAAAATAATTTTTAATAGTTCATTTATTTGTTATTTAGAAAATGTTTAGTCCTAAAACTACAAAATTAAAACTTTATAGTCTCATTAAATTGTAATCATTTGTTAGTTTGTTTATTATTTTCATTCAAATGGTATGTTTAGTTTACTTTTTGTTTTTTTCTTTTGTAAATTTCTGCAAACTCCATACACCTGTTGCTTTCAACTTTTCTTTGTTCACTTTGTTCTTTAATAGGATTAACTGGTAAATATTTTACGATAAAAATATTCTAATTAAAAGTTTATTGATGCTGAGTTTTGATGTTTTATAAAAAATGCTGAATCAGTAAGTTTTGATATAATTTCTAAATGATTTAGAAAATCTACTCAAAAGTTTTGACAATTTTTTGCTTTGCTATTTTTTCTTATTTTATTATATTTTTTTAGCAGCATTTAATATTCAATTTAAACCAAAAAAATCTGTAAGACTAATTTTATTTTTTCTGTAAATTTTTAAAGTATCTTGGTTAAAAAATGTTGGTTTTTTTATTCTGACATAAGTTTTTTATTTGGATTCTAACTTATTATCATTTCATCTATCTTTTGTAGAAGACTTCTATTGCTTCATAAAGCTTTGTAACTTGTAAAAACTGTAGTTTGTGTTTGTCATGTGAAGCTGTTTTCAACTAACAAAATGTTATTAATGTTGAAAGATTTTTAGAAAATCTATTTTTAAAATCTTTGCAAAAACACTTCAGCAATCAAGGAGTAATAAATATATTTGTAGAAAGATTTGTCATCTAAATATAGTCTGATTTATAATTAATAATGAGTAATAACTTATTTAATGACATGGAAGCTTTAGAAATGTGTCAAAGTTCAACATTGTAACAATTTATCTTTTATATATTTCCTTATCTGATCAAGTTTTTTATGATTTTATTTTTTATCAGATGAACTTCATTAAACTGCCAGGTTAGTTGATAATTTGAAACGTTCAAGCAAAGAGCACATGACATGACAACTCTACCTAAATCCCAAAATAAAAATCTACCTCAAGATTTTCAAGAAAAATACGAAACAAAAGAAGAAATAGGTACTGGTGTAAGTAGCATCGTAAAAAGATGTGTTCACCGTAAAACTTGCAGACAATACGCGGTAAAAATTATTGATGTATCATGTGATGATGTCAATGACGATCTTGTAAACTCTGTGATGGAAGAAATAGAGATTTTAAAGAAGATTTCAGAACATCCGAACATCATCACATTAGTAGAAGTATTCGAGATACCTTCTTCAATTTTTCTTGTTTTTGAGTTGCTAAAAAGAGGCGAATTATTCGACTATCTAACTGAAGTTGTAAAATGTGGGGAGAAAAGAACCCGAAAGATTATGTCAACTTTATTTCAAGCACTTTCATTCCTTCATTCGAAAAATATCGTTCATCGCGACTTGAAACCTGAAAATCTTCTGCTGGATGATGACTTGAACATTTATCTTTCAGATTTTGGGTTTTCTGTTCAAATAAACGATCAAGAATCACTATATGAACTTCTTGGAACACCTGCTTACATGGCGCCAGAAATGCTCAAAGCAACTATAGAAAGTAACCATCCTGGTTACGGGAAACCTATTGACTTGTGGGCTTGTGGTATAATCATGTATTCCTTGCTCGCCGGAGCACCACCGTTTTGGCACAGGAAGCAAATGATTATGTTGAGACGTATCATGGAAGGAAAATTCACCTTTTCGAAACCAGAATGGTCAGATATTACGGATACAGCAAAAGATTTAATTTCAAAACTTCTTGTTGTAAACCCTGATCTTCGTATTACTGCGGATGAAGCGTTGTTACATCCATTTTTTCAGCAACATAACCAACAACTAATTGATAGAAGAAAACTCTCTCGACGAAGATTCAGAATTATTTCCTTGGCTGTGTTGGCTTCGTGTTGTATCATAAGTAGATGGAGATCAATGTTATGTATGCCTGTATCGTTAGCTGGACGCGACCCATACGCTATTCGACGAGTTAGACGATATATCGATGCCTCAGCGTTTCGTGTTTATGGTCACTGGGTCAAAAAGGCTGGTGACCAAAATCGTGCAGCTTTATTTGAAAATGGAACGAGAACAAATCAGTATCAAGTAGCTTTACTGGAAGGTGCTGGTAATGATGTGAAAAGTTAGAAATTAAAAGTTGTAAGAGTCTCTTGTTTACTCCAAACTTATTTGATGAAATGTTTCTAGAACATCAACTTTTACCTACTTTTTGTTGAGCATACGTCACTTCTAACTTATCAAAATATAATTTATGAAAGTTGGAAGGTAATAAGTAACTCTAGTGTTTCAGCGCTTTCATTAATGTCTTCAGAAGTTATTTCATGAAATTTTTATCGAAATAAAAAGAAATTGTGATGATAAAAAAAAAACAGATTTCATTTGCAAATTTTGTTAATTGACAAAAATGTAGGATTTTCAAAATGTAAATTTACAAGTAACATTTATAAATAGATAAATTAATCATTTGTGGTAATTACATCTTTAAGTTTTAAATCATCTTACTACATGTTTAAGTTGAGAGTTTGAAAAAAAAACTTTAATTGGGTTTTCTTATTTTGATTATAATTTAACTTTCAAAGTTTAAAGTAATTGTTAGACTGTCTTGTTAACTATGTAAGTTACTATTCGAAAGAAGAAATTGAAGGAACTGGCAGTGTGTTTTTTAAACAAAATTTTATGTTGATGTAGTGATGAAATCAGAAAAGGAATTCCAAACCTTGTTACCCTATTGAAAAGCTTTTTACTTCACTGGGTGTTATTAAAGTTATCGAGCGGTTTAGTTTAAAACGAAGAGCCTCTGAGAACTTAGGAAAGATCGCGATCTTTAAAGTATTCTATGAAGTTAAGATGACAAAAACCATTAAAAGTTTTAGAAAGTAGTCAGAAAAAAAGTCAGAAAAAGGCGTCGGTATTTTAAGTATTTAATATTTAGCTTATAGAGACAGTCTTCATATGAGAGAAGGAGCATCTCACATTTATCAAAGCTTTCCTGGTGAATCATCTTTGGATGAATTCAAGTTTTGTATCTTTTAAAGATGAGGACTCCATATGGAAGAGTTGAAGGACGGATGTCTGCAGTAAAAACCTTTAAAAATATTTCTTGTCTTAAAAGATTTGAGGATTTTGTATAAAGAACCAAGTCTGAGCAAATAATTTGTGTGGTTGAGTCCATTTTAAGTGTTGAAAGATGAAAGTTCCCAGATCTTTAATAACCTGACATCGGGAAATTTTATTATTTTCAAAATAAAAATCATTTGATGTTAAGTTAGAGCTTGAAGTTTTATTTACAAATTATTTAGATTACTTTGAAGTGATCGTTTGTAAAACAACAATTTTGTTAGTTGTTAAATAGTAAGTGTTGCTGCATATTTTTATTCATTAAACTGATTAAATGACGGTTATTAAAGTTTCAGCATATTGTAAGCCTTTTTAAGTAGATTAAACAACAAAAAAGTTTTGAAAACTGCTAGTGGTAGTCAAACTTTATTTTTTTTAAACTTAAATTAAAGACTACCTAATAAATATAAAAGTAAAAAATACATTTACAATACCTAATGCAAGTATACATCTACAATAGCTGGTTACTCTCGTGTGGAACTTTGTATACTGTAATAAAAAGAGTTTCAAAATAATGTAAAACTTCTGCTTAAAACAAAGTAAGTAAATAAGACTACAGATGAAAAATAAAACTACAAATGTAAACTATTTGATAAAAAATGATGAAATAATTGTTTGAAATAAATAATCATTAACATAAATTGCTAGTAATGTGAAAAAAAAATGTTATAAAGACCATGAAATAAGCTTACTTTTATAAAGATACTGTGATTCTAATTAAATGATAAAACTTATCAGATTAATATTTTCTGCGAGTTTTTGAAAAAGTCCAAAATTAACCAAATTTTCTATCAAAAACGAAAGTCGTCTATAAACATCTAATTTGGATCTACAATTTCTTGTCAACTTTGATTAGCTCAAAATCTTCTTATTTTTTATTCGATTGATTTAAATTTTTAGTAGCATAATGATTACTTTAAATATTTATATATCAAAGTCAAAATTTGTATTTAATAGATGAATTTTCATAAAACTTATATTTTTGATTAATATAATCTTTTTTTCAAGAATTAAAACTTTAAAAACAATTATTTAATTTTTGAAAGATTTTTAATTATTAGAATTTAACATTTTAATGATGTTGCTTAATTTTATAAATTTTATATATAAAAATTTTAACATCTTTTTCTAAAATGATAATTTATAAATACAAAGTTTTTTAAACTTAGAAAAATATTTTGTTTAAAAAGTTTTCATTAAAACAAATCTTTTTTATTTATTTATTACAATAAATGTGAAGGAGGGTGCCTAAAGAGAGCACCTCTCGCTAACACACATTCTCACAAATTAGACTAATTAGACTATTTTAATTTAAAGTATTCTTTTCCAAAAGCACTTTCTAAAGATTTTATTCATATTTAAATAGAACAAATTAAATTTCTAAGGATGAAGCTTTTTACTTGTCTTTTAATCAGAAGAACACAAAAAATAAAAGATACTTTATTTCGTTTACCTTTACAAGGTAGAAGACTAACTGACAACAAGGAACCAATTTATTGGTCAGAAGTGGACTTTGGTCAACTTGATGAAGAAGTCACAAAATTTGGTTATACCAATCCAGTCCGAGACCGTGTGCCTATTATCATGATGCCAGATTTGACAGATTGTAAATTAAAGCCATATGTTACTTATCAAGCAGAAAAAGTCTTTGAACCTTGTGTTACATCAAAGGATTTATTTGATGCATTTTACGCCCCTAATATCCAGGCAGAAGTTCACAATGTTCCCATGGAAACCTTACCTGATGATGAATAATTAGAAAAGATCAAGAATTATAAAATAATCTTCAATTAATATTATCAAAAACATTTTAGAATTAAAAGTTGATTAAAATATTGTTTTATGTTTTTCAGGGATAAATTAAAAGTTTTTTGAGTAATTTTTGAATTCTAAATTGAAAAATGGGAGATATAGACGATGTTTTAACTCTAGAGGATGAATGTTTGGCTAATAGCTACAATGAAGGTTATAAAGAAGGTTTGATTGTTGGAAGAAAAGATGGATTTTCATTTGGAAAGCAACATGGAAAAACAGCTGCTGAAAATTTTGGATATCATTATGGTTTTAGTCTAATTCATTCTAAGTTTTTAGAACAAAAAGAAATGACATTATCTGAACAAAAAGCTTTGAAATTGTTGAAATCTATAATTGTTGATGCAAATGAATTGAAGAAATATCAAGATGGTTCTATAAAATTGTTGGTTGCTGATGAAATTTTTCAAAAAATTCAACAACAATTTGATAAAGCTTGTATGCATTTGAAGATTAGAAAAAAGACAAAAATACTAAATGATGATTTAAGTTTTTAAATTATTTAATTTGAAAATTTCCATTTGATAGAAACTTGTGTGTTTTTGTGACTATTATGGTTTTTTATCAAATATCATTTTTTCTTTTTGATTTTCTACAGAAAACTTCTTTTTTTCTCAGGTTTTTAACCCCAACAAGAAAATGACATTTTCTTTAAAGTTCAATCATAAATTGTTTCGTTTATGGAATTTTTCTCCCTGTAATAGTTTTCATATTGGAATCTGTTCAAATAGAAATAGAGTCTTACCTATTGGAACAGATGCTGACAAAAGGTCAGATGTATACAAAGAAAACTTTGAAAATATGTCTTTGATCGTTGATGATCTTAAAACTAAAGTAAATAAAATATCTTTGGGTGGAAATGAAAAGGCAAGAGCTAGACATACATCTAAAGGTAAACTTCTACCTCGAGATAGAATTCATCAACTTATTGATCCTGATTCACCCTTTTTGGAGTTTTCACAATTTGCTGGTTATCAATTATATGGGGATGAAGAGGTCCCTGCTGGTGGAATTATTACTGGTATAGGCAGGTGGGTAACTTTTAGTCAACATAATTATTAATTTGAATAATTTTATGTTAGTCTTCTTGAAAATAAAAGTATATTTTTTAAATAATTTTTACTATTAATAATCTTTTATTAGTTTTATAAATAAGTTTATTAAAAAATTTATAGATTTTAATTTTAAAGTCTTTTAAGTGTTCCCAGATTTTTTCTTATATTTATAAATATTTTCTTGAAGACTTTAATCAATTTAAATTCAAAAAAAGTTTATATAAAAGTAACATTATAAGGAATAAATCGTTGTTTACCAGTTTACTTGTACTTTAACTACTTCGAAATTATAAATAAATTCATCTGGAATATTTTTGTAGAGTTTCTGGCCGGGAATGCTTGATTGTTGCAAATGATGCGACTGTAAAAGGCGGGAGTTATTATCCAATCACTGTAAAGAAGCATTTACGAGCACAAGATATTGCTAGAGAGAACAACTTGCCTTGTATTTACTTAGTAGATTCAGGTGGTGCTAATTTACCGAGACAAGCTGACGTTTTTCCTGATCGAGATCATTTTGGAAAAATATTTTACAATCAAGCAACTTTATCTTCTGCTGGAATTTCACAGGTCTCAAATTCGACTTTTATATCATCAATTTTGAAGTTATTTATCATCAGATTGCTGTAGTAATGGGTTCATGTACTGCTGGAGGTGCTTATGTTCCTGCTATGGCTGATGAAAGTATTATAGTTCGTAAACAAGGAACTATATTTCTTGGAGGGCCACCTTTAGTACAGCAGCTACTGGTAAGATTGAAGTTGCTGATATTTAAATTAAATCTTGCTTCACTTAAATTTTGATCTTTTAAAAAGATCTTAGCTGATACTCTGGGACCCTGATCTTCACAAAATTCATTCTCAGGTGAAAGAGTGTCTTCGGAAGAGTTAGGAGGGGCTGATTTGCATTGTTCACATTCCGGAGTAACAGATCATTACGCTCACAATGACCAACACGCGCTTCACATCGCGCGATTAGCTGTTGAAAACCTCAACCGGAAACGCGATATCGACTGTGACGTCATACCTTCAGAGGTGGTTGTGACGTCATCGAATCCTTCTTCTTGACTCGTGCTTTTCTTCAGGAACCTTTATATGATAGTAAAGAGATTTATGGAATTGTCGGAACAAATCTGCGACGAACTTTCGATGTAAGAGAAGTTATCGCGCGTTTTGTCGACGGGAGTCGATTTGATGAGTTTAAGAAGATGTATGGAACCACTTTAGTTTGTGGATTTGCTCGTGTAATGGGAGTTCTTGTTGGAATTGTTGGAAATAATGGAGTTCTCTTCTCTGAATCTGCTCTTAAAGGAACTCATTTTATTGAACTTTGTTGTCAACGGAAGATCCCTTTGCTTTTCCTTCAAAACATCACTGGTTTGTGTCTTTGATTCAACAAATTTCGTTGATAGATTTGATTGTTTTGAAGGTTTCATGGTTGGTCGAGACGCAGAAGCTGGTGGGATCGCGAAAAATGGTTCGAAGATGGTAACAGCCGTCGCGTGTGCGCAAGTACCTAAAATAACCATTTTAATCGGTGGTAGTTATGGAGCTGGTAACTATGGAATGTGTGGAAGAGCTTATTCACCAAGGTAACCATCTCAATTTGTAGTTACTTCATCTGATTTCAGTTTGTAGGTTTTTATATACTTGGCCAAATGCAAGGATATCTGTTATGGGAGGTGAACAAGCTGCGACTGTACTTGCTACAATTACTCGAGAACAAAAAAGAAGAGAAAATAAAGAGTTTAGCTCAGAAGAAGAAGAACAATTAAAAGCTCCAATTATTAAAAGGTTAGGTTAATTTGCATATTTCGTAATTTAACTTTTGAAAATTGTAGATTTGAGCATGAAGGGCATCCGTATTATGCATCTTCTCGCCTCTGGGATGATGGAGTAATTGATCCTGCTCACACTCGTCAAATTGTCGGTCTGAGTTTGTTTGCTTCGTTCAACGCACCGATTAACAAAACCAAATTTGGAGTTTTTCGAATGTAGATTTACTTATTCTAATTATTTATTTAGCAATTTATAGGTTTATTTGTTGAACTTTTTTTAGTGATTTGTAAATAATTTGCTTCATTTGAAAATTATATCGAAAACGGTTGAAAATCAAAACTTTCATATTTTTATCTTTGAGCTTTTATATAATACTTAAAATATTTCAATTGAAGCTGAATAAACCCCAAAATCATCTTTTAATCTCTTATAAAATATATTTATCAGATTTGTTCATCTTTTGAAACAATTTTTAAAAGTTATTTAAACTTGAAACAATATTCATCATGTTAATAACCATTTGCTGTTTTTATCTTACAAAAGTGTTTTCTGGTTTTTAAACGAATAAAAATTGATACATCGTCAACTGTATGTTGTTGTAAGCAACAAAACCGTGTTTAGATGAAATGAAAATATCTTAGAAAGTTCTGGAGTATGGTTAAGACTTTTAAATTGATAAATTTAATCATTATTCGAAGTAAACACAATTTGAGAAATTAAAAGAATTATGTTTTTGGAAAAATAAAAATCATTTTGTAAACCAGCAGCTGATTGTAACTAAATTGGCTTTTTTGTAGTTTGAATTTTTCATAATTTTAGTTTAGAGAGAGTTTTTGTCTCTTTTAAAAGATAGAAAAGTTGTTCTTTTATTCAGTTTAGTAACCAAAGTGTAGTACAATTAGAAAGATTTTGTCTAAGAGGTCAAAAGAATAATGAAACTTATAAGAAGATTAAATCAAACGTCTGATTCTGTGAATAACTTTTAGAATGAAAAAGAAAAACTTCTTCTGTGTTGTCAATTGAAACTAGAAAGATAACTGCTGGTGCTGAAATATCATCATGAAATTATCTGTTATAAAAGTTAGGATTTATTTCTGAGATATTTTCACTAAAGGATAAGTTTCTAAAACTTTTTAGATTGGTTTGAATTGTCCTTATTAAAAGTAGAAACTTTTACAAAATATACAAATCATAAAAAGGAAGAAATCATGAAATTAAAAGTCATGAAATATTATGTTTTTCACTTAAAGTGAAGTTATTGATGAGGATTTGACAACAAACCATCAGAAAAACCAAAAAACATGACTCGACTACAAACATTCCAAAAAACAAAAAGAAAACAAAAAGAACTTTTAATTTTTTTGTAAATAATATTTGTAGCCTTTCAAGACTATTTGTTTGAAAGATTAAAGACTGTAGGAGCAACTTCCAACTTAAGATCAACTCATTCATACATCCACAATGATATGATAGAGTCTTTTGGCAGCTCTGAGACCTCAGTTTACTAATAGAAGGTTGCAGAAGCCAACAAGATGACTTTTTGTCTCTATCAAGTGTGGATTTTGAATCAATAATTAAAGTGAAATTAATTCTTGACAAAAGTGAAGTTATTGATGATCAAATCTTATTTTTCTAAAGTAAGCTGGTTTTTCATCACACATCTTTAGCAAGACTCTTTACAAAGAATTTTTCTACCAGAAAGTTTATAAATTTGTTTTGTTACTTTTGAACCAAATCTACTTTACAATTATTAATTCTAAAGTTTAAACTATCAACTTCACTTTTAGCATCTTTAACATTCAATTAGAAGTTGTCAATCGAAAAATAGAAGAAAAGTTTGTTGAAAGAGAGACTTGATTTGTTAAAAAGTTGAAAAAATCTCACAATTTGATGTCTTTAAAGTTAGTAATCATGAAAGTTTAATAAATTATCTGAAGATTATTTAAGATAATTTTGATTAGTTTTAAAAGTAACTAAAATAATAGTAAAGAAAATAAGCTTTTTATTTATCTAAGTTTATTACATGTGTCAAATTAGTTAAGCTGCTTGGCAGGACTTTGAAAGCTCACAGAGATTGATTTCAGATATTTTATCATCGACTATTATAAAGTTTTAAGAAAAAAATCAAAATAGTAATTCCAGATAAACATTTGAAAATAGATAAATATTATTCTGCTTTAAATTGAGCTTTCATTTCAATTTGTGGGTTAATTTTGAGAATAACTCAGCAACTTCTTTATCTTATTTCTGTTTACTTTACAGACGAGGGGTTCAAGGAACAAACTTATATTAGTTACAAACTAGTCTCAAATCACAAAAAATATTTTTATTAAAAAACTGAAAACTTTATTAATTTTTATCAACATTACTTTTCTACATCATATAACATAAAATAAAAACTTTCTTAACTTTTGGAAAACACAAAATTATAAAACAATAATTCATTAATTGTTTAAAGCAGCAACAATTTATTGATATTATCAACCCTGTATTTGATTACAAATGAACTTTGTAATGTATTAAACGAATTCAAATTGCTTTTGTAACCTTAACTCCACTTTTGCAGTATGTTATGGTTAAATCAAAAACTTTTTCCATTCATTCTTTAGTTAGAGATCAATTTTATCGCTGTACAGAAGCTCTTAGAAGCTCTTAGTGGCTTGATGATAGTTTTAGCTTCTTTTACAATTTAATTTTTTCACTTTAGCCAATTTAATCGTTAACTTTAACAATGTAACCAACACCTCTTGTCAAATCATAGAATTGAACAAACTGCCTTCAGAGGTTAATTGCTAAAATTTATTACATTTTTATTTCTCTTTCCTAAAGTAGCATCACTGCGTTATTCGACTATAAACATTGATTCAAGCATTTTTTTCAGTTTCAAAGTATTGTTTAGCTACTACCTGTATTTGCATTTTATCAAAAATAGCTGCTACGTGTGCTTCTTATATTTTAAATGATATTTTTCTTATCTTCATACTTTTAAACTCAAACTTCTATAAATATTGTTTTAAGCTCTTTAATTTTTTGCAAATTGGAAGTTTTGTTTAAAACAACGACAATAGTTAAACATTCGATTGTTGTTCATCAAACAAACACACATAATATAGCAAATTAGACTTGTTTTTAACTCATCTGTTTTTAGATTGTAAATGAAGTTTTTTTTTTGTAGTTTTACAATTTTCAGTAAAGAACTGAACTTTTCATTTTGAAGGCAAATAATTAAAATTTCTACACAAATTTTTTAAACAAAGCTCTGATTTGAATTTACAAAATTATGGTTCAGTAAAACTGGTAGAATATTTTATAAAGATTGTAATATGTCAATGAAACTTAAATAAAAGAAGTTTAATTAACCTGAATAAAGCCATAATTTTTAAGTAAAATAAATCGAAATAAATTAAAGATAAATCTTTTATTTCAACGTGACAATCACAAACTCATTTTGTTTCAGAAATTAATCAGCTATCAAAAGCTGAACTTATGTATTTCTAAAACAAAAAACTAGAATAAATGATTTTAGATATTTAACTCATCATGTAAATTGTTACTTACAATTAGAACGTGTTTAAATAAAGCGATAACCATACACAAGACACTTTGACCTTTTCAATTTGACAAATCTTTTTCTCTTACAAACTTTGTTCTTATGCATTAGCTATTTAACCTTCTGATTGTTACTCTTCAAATGAAGTAGTGCTTGAAGTCATTCATGTTTTTTTCTAACTCTGCAGAAAACTTTAGAATGAAAAACTTCAGATTATATTAGTCCTTAATACTTTAATGTTTGATTGACTTTAAACTTAAGAAAGTTTCAACTTTAATACTTTGACGTCATCTAATTGTAATTAACTTTATACAGCATACTTACATCATCACTATTTTGTTATATTAGTCGATTTCTTATATAAATCGATGTTTTGTAAATTTAATAAAACTTAAATAAGAAAATCAGTTTTAAAATGATATTTTTAAGAAGAATACCTTGTGCTTAGCTTTTTAAATAACTTTATTCTTTTTCATTTTCGTCTTCTTCATGATTTAAATATTGGGTTTTCGTTCGTCGATAGCTTCGCGGCTTTGAACTTTCAGAAGATTCAACTACTGACCAGCGTCTTTCTAAATTAGATCCAATCTCAGATTCTTCTTTTTTTGATGGAATCTGAGATTCTAAATCATTTTTCTTTTCATTTTTTTTCGTGTCGTTTTTAGTATTACTTTTGGATGTTGTCTTTTTAGATTCACTCTTAGTGGATTTGTTGCTAGTCTTAGCTGAATAATTTCCATCAGTTTTTCTTCTGTGATTGCTCAGATAATCTCTCAATGAAGAGGACTTCTTTACAGGTTTTTCCAGCTTAGGAACTTTGTTTCCAGAATCATTGATAGAGTTTAATTTTGCAACAACAGCTTGAACTAATGATTCATTTTTCTCTTTGACTTTTTTTGTCAAGGCAGAAACAGCGCCAGTTCCATTTAATTTCTTTTTTATTGAGTTTAAACTCTCATTAGACATCCTACTACTACTTTTAATTTCTTTCATTTTACTATTTTCTTTTCCTGATATCTTTGGATCATCTGAATTATGAGATGTCTGACGAGTTACAGGAATATGATATTCCGATTTAATGCTCTGTCGTCGACTTCTTCTTTCTCGACTTGAAGCTGCATCACTTCGATTTGTTGACTTGTGTCTTCTTAACTTTACATTTTTTGTGATTTTACTTTCTTCATTCGGATTATCTTCATCACTCGAAAGAACATTTCGATTGACTTCAGTTTTACTTCTTGTATACCTTTTAGTTCTTTTATTAATCTCTGGATCATATCTTGATGTCTTCTTCACTTTTTTCTCAGACTTTTCAACATTTAACGGTTTTTTATTTGAATCAATTTTTGCAATTTTTGTTCTATCTTCTACACTTTTCTTATTTTCTAAAAACGGTAAGCGTTTCTTCACCCATGTTGTCCCTGAACGCCCCATGCCACTTAATGTTGCTGAATTTTTATCATTTGATGTCAAACCATCCGTTAGATGTCGCTTTTCAGTGTAACCAATTTTCTGAGTCAATTTATTGCCTTGAATGAGTTCTTCGATTGAAACTGATGGTTTTGGAGGAATTTTTGGAGCTGATTTATTGTATCCTTGAAGGTTTTTGGACATTGGATCTAACCGAAGACTGTTATGGACTTGTAACAATGATTGTGTCTTTTCAGGAACATACAATTGATCCTCATCACTTTTGGGAAGTGATTTAGATGTAAGTTCTTTATTAAAATTGATAGAAATTGGATGATATTGTTCAACTTGTTCGTGATAATCAACAAACTCAGGTTGACTTCTTTCGTCTTTCTGATTCATTTCGTTGTAATAATTTGACTTCTGCTGATAAAGCTGAGAACCAAAATCATCTAAACTCTGATTAAAAGGTTGTTTACGAAATAAAAGTTGTTGATGAAGTGTAGATAGAGTCTTTCGTTGCTTCCCCGGAGTAGAACAAGCTGATGTATCATTTGCTGGAGATTTGGGAGATTTAGATGACTTTTGTAACTTCATAAAAGCCTGATCAGAAGTATTAGGCGATTCTTTTAATGGTTCATGAATAATTGAGTTTCTTTTAAGTGGATAACTAGAATGATGTCTTTGTAAGTTGCTGTAGTATCTCGGAACTCTTGAGTCATTCTCCAAACGTTGTCGTAGGAAAGGAAGGGGCGTTGTAAATGCAGTTGTCTCGGATTCACCACTATCTGAGAAAGGAGGTAAACTACAACTGGTTGGAGATGATAACACTGAATCTTCTTCATCTGGTATCACATCTAATGAATGGCATACTTCATTATAATTTCGTTTATTACTCATATAAGGGTTTGAAGTAGAAGGCTCAAATGTATTATTCGGTTTATGAGAGTTTTGAAAATATTCTGAGAAATAAGAACTAGGTTTTGGCTTGAACTGAAATTCATTTGAGTTTTTTGTCGAGGAATGAATTGGTTTTGTTGTATCTTGATGATATTTAGTTTCATTTGAATTTTTCAGTATTTTATGAGTCTGGTTTTGATAGGGATCATCTTCACATTCAATAGCATCATCGATTTGTTTTATATGTTGTAGCAACTGAAAAAGGTAATTCAGATAAAGATTACTTTGTTTATAATCAGACGACTCTTACTTCATCCATTGCTACTTGAAATCCGTGTTCCTGTGAACTTCTACTATTTCCACTTATAAAATCATTATAATCCTGAAATAAATTATAAGTCTCTAGAGAATTTGTAAATTAAAAGAAGTTAAAACTTTAGAAAAAAAAACTGAAAAATAATTAAATTTTTAATCAAATTAAGTTTGTTAGAAAACCAACATTTTAACAAAACTTATTCAACTTGAAGCTTACCACAGAACTTTGTCGATTTAAAGAAGAGTAAGGCGAGTTTGAACTCAGATGACTTCCATGTAACACAAGAGGACTAGTATAAGCTTTATCAATGTTGACATTCAACTGAAGATTACATTTTTTTAGATACAAATGTTTTCTAAATTTACAAATAAAGACTAACTCTTTGTATTTTCTGTCTTAGGACTTTTTTTTCGTTGTTCCAACGGTCTTTGTCTCGTCTGTGAGCAGTCATTAGATTTCGTTTTTCTTCTTCAAGCTCTTCAAGTTGTCTAACAAGTCTTTCTTCATTCTGATTTGATTTATCTCGATAATAGGCTTCTTCAGATTCATTTAAAGGACATTTACAAACGTAACAAAGATTCTTTTTCAAATCAGACCGAAGCTAGAAACATTTTATATTCTTAGATTGTTTTAAAACTACAAACTTTTCATAATATTTGATCAAGACAAACCACACATAGTAAATTATTAACAAATTTGTTAATTAACACCAAATTTATTTTAAAAACAATTTAACTTCAATAAAATTGAGTTTTGAATGAAGTTATCTTCAACATTTTACAAACTATTTACTTTTTCAATCATTTTCTTCAAGTAGTTTTTATCTAATTCCCACTTTAATCTTTCTGTATCAAACTGTTCCTGAATATCAGCATGTTTTTCCTGGTAGTTTTTTAATTTTCTGTATCTGTCTTCTAATTCCTTTGGTAAACTTTTAAGTAATCTAATTTGTTGTTCAGCCTGTATAAAAAAAATAGCTTAGTAGACACGTAAAGTTATTTTTAATGGATTATTGCAAGCTTAACCCGTTAATTAATTCGAAAATATCAATTCTGTTTTCAATTATTACAGAGCAGAAAGTTTAGAACTTATTTTGAAAAAATATTTTGATTTAAAATTAAATATATTTGAGAACAAAGGTTACTACTTTAATGATTTTTTTTTTTAAAGAAACAGCAACAAAAAATTTATTGTAAAAAAGTTCAAACCACTGTGTTTTCTTAGAAAAGAATTTTTAGAATTTTTTCCAGTTTTAATAATGTATTTTGTATCAATTATTATAATATTAATTAGAAAATGTATAAGATTTACGAAATATTATAAACATAAATAATTTTCAAAATTTTGTGGTTTAGATACAAATATATATATTACTTAGTATTGTATTGTAAAGTTATTAAATTCATATAAACTGTTATAAGGCGTCTTTAAAATTTAAAATTTCATTAAACAATAAATTATTTCAATTATTATTAAACCTAAAATGTTAATAGATCTTAACTTACTTGTACAAGTTGCTTTTTTAGGTTTTCTTTTTCGTTGTACCATTCTTGCTTCTTGGTCAGATGTTTTTCTTTAAGTTGTTCGAACATGAAAGCTATCTCAACACCTCGAGCCCTTTTTTTCCTGATTAAATCAATATTTTTAACAAATATCTAATCAAAAAATGTCTTTTTGTTTTCTTGAATTAGTTGTGATGGTATTTTAGATGTTTTGACTTTTAGGTTTCTGTAGTCATAACAAATTTAACTTTGATAAATAATCTTTGGTTTAGAAGAACCAATTTTTAAAAATCTTTTGTAAAATCTTATTAAAGAAATAAATTAATAAAAATAATTTGTTCATCTATAAGCTACACTCAACTTACTACCACTGAAATATTTTTTACATTTTCATTACAAATAAAACTTCTATTTACTATTTATTCGGAAAATGCTTTTAAGAAATAACTAAAACTATTTATCTTGTAATAAATACTTGTTTGAAAATCAATATAGTATTTAATTTAAATTACACCACTAACTACTTTTTTTTAAAGAACTGTAAATATTTTCAATTTCTCAAACGCTTGTATTCTTAAAAATCGCTTAAATAGTAGAAATACCAAAAAATAATAAAAATATTTTAACTACCTCTTAATTACTGCATTTTTTCCTAATATCAAAAATTATAAGCTTCAACTTTTGATAAAAGTAATAACTTTCTATCTACTATATCTACTAAGTTACTTTTAATGCTACTTTTAGGGTGTGCTCAAAATGAACTGTCTCTTACTCAAGTAGAAATCAACTATCTTTCAAACTATCTGCTTATTATCATTCACTGACGTAATTGTTCTTTATTTAATTTTTTCTTTTTTCATTATATATGTTTTACTTTTTTACAGATACAATAACTTATCTGCTGAAAGAACTAAGTTAAGTTTCCATTTTTAATCTAATAAAAAAAATATATATAAAAATTCTGAAAGCGATTAAAATATCAAAATATTTTTATTTGTTTGATAAGCAGTTACAAAAAACTAGGAAAAATGTATCAGAAAAAAAAAACTTTATAATCTAAAAGAAAAACTAATAAAATTCTGCTATTTAATAACTTATCTTTGGTATTAAACATTTATTTTAACTAGTTGTAGTAAATTTAGTAAATTATATAATGTTTGCGTTACCTACTTATAACTTCCTAATAAGCAAGTCTTCTATTTATGTCTTCTACATTACTCACAGCTATATAATGTTCTATTAGACAAGATGTTTTATATAAAGATTAAACAAGTTGTTGCAGAAAAAGATTAAAAGCTTACTTTAGGGATTATCAACAACCTAATAACACAAAATTAAAGTTTGCCAAATTTGAATTTCACTACTTAAACAAAAAATGTTATTTTGTTTGATTCAAATACGATCAGAAAAATTTAATTTGTTGTGGTTTTCATATAAAACAAACTTCAAAATTTACTTTGACTTAATAAAAATGATAGTTGATTAAAATTGATTAAATCAATAAAACTGGTTTTAATAAAACATTGAATAAATACAAATAAGACTGCAAATACTAAAAGAGTTTATTATTCTCATTAAGTGATGAAAGTTTTTCAATAATTTACTCTAGAATAAGAAACATAGATATAGAAATCACGTCTCTTCATTCTAAATAAAAACAACTTTAGTAATACTCATTTAGAATTCCAGAATCCATCACTACATCAAAATCTATCATTAAAATGATGATAAGAAGATATAATTCAAGCAACTTTCTCAACAAGTAACAACTTTCTTCTTATATTTTGATTCATATTTTATGTCTCAGTATTCTTATTCTTTCTATATTAATTTTAAATTGTGATACTTAAGACCTTTTCATCATCTCTTTGCTCATAACACTTCGGTTTTTGTTCGCTATAAGAGCTGTTGAATTTGCAGCTATGTGTTGAATAAATGGATAAATATTTCACTTCTTTTTATTCAACTTAGTTAGATTTTTTTGATGAAGTTATTACTATAAGATGTTTGAACTCAGTTGTTGTGTATTCATAAAGTTCAGTTTTGTGTAGTACATAAAATCACACAACAATTAGAATGAATATCTAAAAATAACAACATTTATTATGATCTAACTTGTTATCCATGTTAAGATGTATGTTTCAAGATGTCTTCAAAACCAAACGAAAAAATTGACTCCATTTAACATACAAAGAAGTTAGAGTTATAAATAATCCTATAAAAATGATTTTTTTATTACTATTTGCATAATCAAGTTATAATTAATGACTTAATACTGTATAAAAATATTTATTAAACTTTCTAATTTACAACTTTGTTACAAAAAACAAAAGCAAGTGAAAAAAAGCAACTCAAAATAACTAAAAATAAATTACTATCTATTATTATGATATCAATATCAAAATTCATATGATGTTTGTCAGAAGATAAGAGATATACTGAATAACTAACACTATGACTATTCATAAGGGAATACTGCAGCTGTTTCTTATGTCACCAGCAGTGAATCACTTTTATTTTATAAAACAATGAACAAATATGATAAAAGATTTCAACTAAACAACATAAAAAATAAAGTTTTTATTTTCTATTCTACACAATGATTTTATTTTATCATATAAATTTTGATAAATTGAATTCTTTTTATAGTTTTTAATTTCAATGATTTTATAACTTATCAATATATTCAGTGTTTTCAGTAACAAGTTAAACTCAAAATATTACCATTACTCAAGGAATAAGTTATTTAAAAATAAGTCTTTTAACTGTAGTCCTACTTGTTGGTGAGTTTAGCAACCCATTAAAACTTTCCTAATTCACATTTGGATTACTACTTATTACTAATTACTAATAATTACTACTTATTCGTGTATTCTTTGGTGATTTTCTCTTTCAACGTCGTTTTCTTTTCTTAATTTACGTTAGTGGAAACTAAATATTTAGAAATAACTTCCTAAACTTAAGTTGGAATCTTTCTAAACTGTGTGTAAGCTTTCATAATTTATTAAAACTATAAATATTTATTTAAAATTTCCCAAATAATTTTCTTTAATAAGTTTGAAATTAAATTTAAAATTTGAAGTTATCAGTCTGATAAAATTTAAAAAAGTTTAGTTCTAGGCATTTGAAAAACGAAAATTTCTTATTTTTTCATAAGGATCACTCAATAATATCTTATGATTACTTTAACTAAAATCAATTTTTAGAAGTATGTTTAGGAAACTTTATATAAAAGTTCCAGTAGACTTAAATATTGGTTATAATATGCAGTTACATCTCTGTAGAGAAAAAATTAATAGTAGCACAACATGAAAGTGTTTACAGACATCTTTTTACAGATTCATCTTGTAGTTTGTGGTTTAAGTTTCTAAGAAGTCTGTATATTTTATTTTTGTCATTTGTCACAATTCTTAGATGAAGTTTCAACTTCAAAAATAATTATCACCTAAATAGAATTCTTTCAATTTGCTTCAGTTAAATTTTGCCAAAACAACTTGAACTAATGATTCATTTTTCTCTTTAACTTTTTTTGTCAAGACAGAAACAGCCCCAGTGCCATTTAATTTCTTTTTTATTGAGTTTAAACTCTCATTAGACATCCTACTACTACTTTTAATTTCTTTCATTTTACTATTTTCTTTTCCTGATTTTTTTTTATCATCTAAACTGTGAGATTTCTGACGAGTTATTAAACGATGAAAAGTTCAACTACAAATATTATCATCAACAAAATTTTATTTTTCTAATCTTTAAAAAACAATTATTTTCAAATTCTAGAAAATTAGAAATACTTAAAAAGTTTTTTTGCAAAAATATTTAAGAAAAATCTATTAAGGTCTAGTTCATATTTTAAACACAGAAATTGTTTAAGGGACTTAAAAATCTGAAATTTTCATTTTTTAATGATTTTATTTAACTTGAGTATTTAGTAATCAATTCTTTTATTATATAAATTCATTAATTTTTCTGACACTTTTTAATCTAAAAGTACTTTTTGTAAAAAAGTTTGTCATCAGCAAACAGTTTGTCTATAACTGTATCTGAAACAGTTTTTTATTTGTATTTTTTATCTTATTTTTTTCTGCGTAAATAAAAAAATGTCGCTGATTTTATTGTTGATAAATTTTAAATTTATTATATTTTTTATTTATAAACTTGAAATGTTATTTGTTTACTTTATGAACTTTATTATTTGTATTTAATTTAATACCAATAATTATTAAAGCTAATAATTAAAAATTTCAGAAATTTTATAATTAATGTATATATAGTAGTAATATAATAAAAATTATAGAATTAAATTTGATAAACTTTTTTTAAACTTATTCAAGAAGTTAACTAGTATTTAGCTTTTAGATTTTATAAATTGAAGTAATTTAAGTTACCTATTTTTTTTTTTTTTTTATATATATAAATGCGAAGGAGGGTGCCTAAAGAGAGCACATCTCACTAACACACATTCTCAGGAGTTTTTTTTTTATGGTTTTTTTTTTTCTCAGGAGTTTTATATGTCTCCACCTGGGGTCGAACCCGGTACTTCTAAGCTAGATGTAACTTGTAGCTAGGTGTAGTAACCGCTTCGCCACCAAGCAGGACAATCTGAACATCGAAAATGGCGCACATCGACTGCTTTAGGATCTGTTCCGGGGCTACTCCAGTGGCGGCTACAGCCTGAATAAGGAGTTGAGGAAAGGATAGAGATCCCCATGATAGGTGCCGCATTACCGAGTAATCAATGACATTGAATATCGGATCAAACTCCCGTTGGAATGTAGCTTGGTCTGGAGAGTTCCTGTTGGATTGATAGGTGAGGCCTGCCCAGATCGCACATTTACTCAAAGAAGAAGCCCCCCGAAAACTTTCATGGAGGTACGCATTCATATCTGGAGAAGATGTGGGGCAGAACTTCATATGTGAAGGATGAATTGAGGCCATCGACCCTTGAACACCATCAGATAGGATCTTCTCGACTGCGGACACCGACTTCATGTTGCATCTTCCCATCATAAGAATCCAAAAGTAAAACGCATCTAGAGCCATAATCTTGACGACATCATTCGGATGATTGATCATCTCATCAAAAAACTCATGAATATAGTCGGAAAATGAGACCTTCCAGTCTGCATCTAGCTTGACCTCTTTAGGCTGAATGAACTCATCATCATCGTCTCCTGATAAGTTCTTCTTATCCGTTTTCCGGAGAAGATCGAGAGGCAACATCTTCCTAACGTCCTCTGTGGCCATAGACTCAAACTGAGGAGTCATACCCCCGTAAGTCTTCACTTGGGAAAGGTATTTCCTGATAGACCCTTCTCCGTCCCAAACGTGACCGATGGTAAGTTGGTGAATAAGTCCCGGAGATACGTATTGATGACTCTTCCTGAGCAATCCTAGCATAAGATCCTTACATAATTCCATCTCCTCGTTTCTATCCTTGCAACAGGTGTATCTGTATGAACTACTGATCTTGGTAGGAGCCCAATTAGACTCTACAACTGCTGTCTCTCTACAAAGAGTTAGGTTATAGAATTCCTGCATCTCTTTTCGCTTTAGGTCTGTGGTTTTGGAAGCCATTGTCGTTTGACTATCGCACTGAAAAACACAATTCTGGTTGTGTTTAGCTATAAAACACTATTTTATATCTTTTTCAACTATTCTGTTGTTTTGTGTTTTTGATTTATAACTTATACTCGCTTATACTTGTGAAATGTTTTAATTTTTTTATACATTATTTATGTTAAACTGTTTTCAGTAGTTTTCTGCAGTTATATCTTTCTGTGTTTGTTGCAAGATCTATATGATTTAATATTTTTAGCCATATGTCAAATAAAATAAATAATTATATTTAAAAGACTGAATTATAAATTTCAATTTATATGAAATTTGCATAAAATTATTTTATTGCTTATATTTAAGAATATCTGAATTAAATATTTGTTTAATAACTTTTATATTCTTATTTTTTAATAAATTTCATTTTTATTTTAATGAAATAGTTGAAAAAATGCCCATACTTAGTAAAAAAGAAAATGAACAAAACATCAAGTACTTTTGTAAAGTCTTCACCCAAATTATTGTGCAAAGTAGATGTGGAAAGCTAGTTAAAAGCAAGTCTGATCCTACTAACTTTTATTACTGGGTGAGCTCTTATTGTTGTATATATCATTAAGTACTTATATCTTTTATAATATTTATATTTAAGTATATTTCAAAATATTTCAAAATATTGTGTTAATTGTAGATTGAGTTGTAATTAGTTAGAATATAAGATTATTATTTTTAGATATTTAAATTAATCAATGATTTTAAGCAAATATTAAATCTCTAAATAAAACTAATGATAACAATTTTGCAATTTTTTAAGGTCACTTTTTTTTTATAATTTTAAAAGAAATTGCTTTTAGTTTTTATGTTTGATAACTTTTTTATCTTTGAATTTCTAGTTTCAATTGGCAATACCTGAAGATAAAAGAGTTACTAAAACTGTTCATGAAATTTTTAATGACAAAATTATTGATTATGAAAATGATCTCATAATTGATGTGGTGCTAAAAGATGAAAAAAAAGTTATTCAACTTGAAACTTGGTCATTAAAAATTAGTAAAATGTAATCAGAATTTTTTGTGACAAAATTTCTAAATTATTACTTTTAATAAATTTGTCAACAACAAAAAAACTTTTTCATTATACAGTGAAGAGATAACAACAACAACCAGGTCAAGTTATTGCTATGCAGCTTTATGTCAGTTACTTAAAAGTGTACTGACTTTATCAAGAATATCACCTACCTATAAAATATCTCGAAATGTAAATCTTCCTGGCCAGCAGATGAGTTGCAAGTAGAAATACTTTTATTGATTGATATTTAAGCTTTTTATCTGATTTATTATATATAATTAGTTGTAATATATGAACAGTTTTAAAAATAATTAAAGAATTAATATTTTTTGATCTGTTTGAAACTTTTTAAATATAATTGTTGATATATTAACTCAAATACCTAATTTATAACTTCAACATTTGTGAGGAAGACATCTTGATATTCTATCTGATAGCTACTTGATTAGTTTAATCGCTTACTTGAGTTCAACAATTATTTATTTAAATTGATTTTCTGTAAAATTAAAATCACCAAAATTTTTGAAGGATCTTTAGAGGAAAGAAGGACTTGAACCTTCTAGGTCCTCAAGTTGTCACTTATTCTGTGGGACAAGTTGAAACTGCTGATGGAAAAATTCAAATTTCACTTCATCATCGGCATAAAGATGAAATCTTTAAAATGTTAACAAAATGGCTTTTTTCGTAACTGAAATATTCTTTTAAATACTTTCAGTCGAAACAACTTCATCAACTAATTATTCTTCTCTTGCAGATCTAATCCACAAACCTCTTTTACATCTTTATCAGTTTATCGAAACTTTTCAGCGGCTCAACCTTGTACACGAAGAACACGAACGTTAGCCAGGCCATTTTCACAAACAGCCATTTTTGAACATGTGTCTACAGAATAAGCCAGCAGTCTGATTTCGATGATTTAACTCCGGGAACACCTCCACCACCGGTCAGCTTCTCCTTCGGTGATAAAATGGATAATTCCCCTAAAAGCAACACGGTAGTGAAGGTCACGTGACAGACTTCTTTATAACTCTTTATAGCTTGAAGGCAGCATCACTTGGAAAGTAAATGAAGATGGGGTGAAGACATCTTTAAGCACCTCACCAAGTGATCTGATCAAGTTTCAGAAGATCTACAAAAAGTATAAAATGTTTTAAGTTATTTCAAATCGTAAACAAACTGTTGACAGCACATATGATGTCTCCACCTCGAGTAGTAGTCAGTTTTCAACCAGTAAGTTCCATATCAGCTGATATCTTCCTGAAATATTTGCTTTATTAGGAAGAAAGGTTATAGCTCGACCTGTTGTGGATGTTATTGCAGGTTTTGTAACATCAAAAAATGAACCATCTGTTCCGGCATTAGTTGATAAATCGAACAACGACGTGAAATTTCGAGAAACAGACTTTCAAAATAAACTGCAAATCTTTAAAACTTTTTCTTTGAATACTTTAAATGAATGGATGAAAAATAAACGAACTAAACCCACTATTTCACAAAAGTATCTTCATTTGTTTCTTGTTGAATATTCAAATTAGTTTAAATTTATATTAGATATTGATACAATTTCTTTTTGTAGCGATTGTGAACTACATAGTGCTATCAAGTCGTCACCAATTACAACTAACCAACCCAAGAACGAACTTCAAGACGATCGAGATCTTTCAAATGTACTTCTAGATGATTTTCAACTTTTGTTGTTTCGCAAGTTTTTTTCGAAAATTGGATTTTGAAACAATATTTTTTATTTTACAGAAATTAGGGTTTAATTTTACAAAAGAACAAAAATCTCTGTCACATTTTATATCAAAAACTAGTAAAATGTTGGTTACCGATTGCTACAAACTAGTAACTTCAGAACAAGAAGAAACCCTGGTAACTAAACACTTTGATAAACCTTTTTCAAAGTTTTAATCATTTTTATAACAGCTGGATTTAAAAGAACAACTAGTTGAATATCAGAACAGTTCAAAAGAGTTTGATATGTTTATCAGAATGATTAACAGCAGTTATTAAATCCTCAAATGGTTATTCAATAAACGGATATGATTTTGACATTATTATTCACATTGTAAGAAGCTTGATGTTACTAAAATCATAATTTTAACTTTTTCGTTTTTGTTCTTTATTTATTTTTTTTTGATAATACTTTCTCTTTACTTTAAAGATGTTCATAAAATTGTGAAACTTCTTATATAGTTACAATTTTTTATATGAGTAATACAAGCTACCAACGATATAGCTGTTTTCTAACCACCATCTACCATCTGCTGGGTTTGTTTATAAGACAAATGATAGTTACACTTCAAGGTGCTAAACACAACCAGTAAACTTTATTAAATTTTTACAAAGAATTTTAATTAGCTTCATAATAATTATTTTTTATCAATCTGTCAAACGATTCGTGACTTTATACAGAAATAGAAATCTAAATATTTTACACAATAAACGCGAAGGAGGGTACCTGAAGAGAGCACCTCTCGCTAACACACGTTCTCACAAATAATATTAATTAGGTTAGAAATATAGAAAGTAAAAGATGTAACACATGGTATTTCGATATCACTCAAAGCATATGACAGTGAACAATTAAATAGAATATTAATAGCATAAAAAAGGAACAAATAGTTCTCCAAGTATATATCAGTGAATAATTACATAGAAGGAAAAAATTCAGTTTAGAAATGACAATGTTGGCAATAGGATAACAGTTCAACTTCTGCTTAAACAACGCGAGTGATTCTGACATGATAATGTCTGATGGCAGCTGGTTCCATGTATTAATTATGCAAAATTATGCATATACTAATTATGAGAAAAAATTTGCTCTAATTAAAGTACTAGGTGATATGGGCTTATTAAGGTGTAATGTGTGTCGTCTGAGCTGATATAACTTGAGGGATGGACTAATAGAAAAGAAATCATCGAATTGAAGGTCAATTAAATTGTGGATAATTTCAAAAATAAGAATTAAGTTGTATTTAATTCGTCGAATTTTCAAAGTATCTAAATTGAAGAAGCTGAGACGATGTTTATAACTCTCGTATTTAATATCAAGTTTCCTTGCATACCAATCTCGTAAATGTGGCCTGAACAGATTCGATTTTTTGATATCACCAATTTGATATGGCATCCATGCACTGACATTATATTCAAAAATTGAACGTTTTTACAATTTAAAGAGGTTGACAAAGAAGTATGGATCCTTAAAATTAAAGATCTTTATAATAAGGAAGACAAAGTTAATTGATTTTGCAAAGATTTTGGAAACATAATTGTGCCATTCAAAGTCAGATGATAGAGTAATGCCAAGGTCTAGGACTGAAGATATTCGTGGAATAATAAATCCATTGATTAAATATTGGTTCAATGAATTTGCAGCTAGTTTACGAGAAAAAGTTATAAGTTCAGAGTTTGTGGGCTGGATTCTGAGCTGGCAGTTCATAGACCAGTTTTCTACAGTGTGTAGTGCTGTTTGAAGTTTTGAAGGATTACAAGATAATAGCTTGATATCATCTGCATACACAAACACTCTGACGTCATCTACTGCTACTAGTCTTCTGATGAGGTTTTCAATAAAAATTAAAAAGAGAAGGGGACCCAGAACAGAACCCTGAGGAACACCACTAGTGATTTGACTAGAAGTAGATAAAGATCTTTCTACATGAGTTTGTTAGATTCTAACTGATAAGTAATCTTCAATCTACTATAAGATAAGTTGTTGATTTTTAGATTATGTAATACATTAAAGAGTTTAGTGTGACCTAATCAAACGCTTTAGCAAAATCGAGGTATATGATGTCACAGGGAGTATTACTTTCGTAATGGGCTGTAAGCTCATTAAGAAAAGTGAGATGTTGAGTCAGGGAAGATCTCCGTTTCACAAAGCCATGCTGGACATCAGATATTAGATGGTGCTCCATTAAATGACTGGTCATATGATTGTGAATGATATGCTCTTGAGTTCTGCAGATAACTGAAGTCAGCGAAACTGGTCTGTAGTTAAGTGCAGTGTTTTAGGGACCCTTTTTATGAATTGGTGTAATAATAGCTTTCTTCCAAATTTGTGGAACTCTTCCTCGCCTCAGATTGATGTTAACGAAAAGCGATAAAGGTAGTTATAAAGAGGAAGTAGTTTTTCATTATAACAAAGCTGGGATCTGATTTGGGGTGTTTAAAACTGATGATTTCAAAGAAGAAATAGTCTTAGCTACCATATCGACCCTTAAGTCAGGATCTATCATTTCAAAGAATACCGGAGTAGGAAAATAGTTAAAGTTTTCATTTAGGTGAGATTTTGGAAAAAAAACTTTCAAAAGTAACTTTATTTTAAAAAATATTTGGCTAGAACCAACTTAAAAAGAAAATTTTAAATACATTTTTTAGCGTAGTGAATTTTTTATAAAATTTTGTTGGATAATAAACGAATAAGAAGACATTTTAATTTTATTGTTTTTTTGATTTTAAAATTCGGTTTTTTATAAAAAATTTGATCGTATCATCTGATCTAACTTTTATAAAAAATATTTACAAATGTGTATAAGTGTAATATGTATAAGTAGCCAATTAAAAATATTCTTATTTATATTAAAAGTTTATTTAGACTTTGACTTTATAATTAATAGTAGCAGATATCCAAAACATAAACAAAACTTTTATCTATTTTATAATTAAATTATTTCTATGAATAGATATAATTTTGGTCTTCATCAAATTAAAATTAGAAGTTCTAATTTATTAACTTTAAAGGCATGTTTTGAAAATTAAAATGTAAAAAAATTACTTTTTGTTTAATAGTTTTGTAAATCAAAGCATAAAATTGAAAAACCTATATGCTCATATATAAGCCATTTTGTTTGCTAAAACATAAGAGGTATGCTTGGATCGTTTAGTAGTGAAAATTTGGCTGATATCAAATTTTTTAAGCTGCTTTAATTCGTACTATTTATAAATATAACTAAAAATTAATAACAGTTTGTAAACAGTAATTGTTTTTTGTTGATTATTTAAAAATGTGATTAAAATAAATAAATCATTTTTAACTTTTTCTAATTTAATTCTTACACAGATCTAATAATTTGTTGTTTAAAAATAATGTTTGATTTTTTTAAGATTACTATTGATATTCAAATTTTTATCTTAATAAATAAAAATCAGTCAATTAATTAGTATTGGCGCATTGTTTAGAAGTATAAATAATTAATGTCAATTTCAAATAAATTTAAAATTATATTTTAATCATATTTTTATAAATATTATGATTTTTATCCTTATTTGGACATACTATTTAATTCACATTTTTGTAAATAAATCTGTTTTCATTTAAAATTGATTGATATTAAAAACTTGATATTAAATGATTCCAGTTCTAAAAATTTCAGACTAAATAGTTCCATTTCTTAGTTGTTTTGGTTTCATTTAAATCTATTTGTTTTTAAAGAACTTGACTTTGATTTTTCTGTATCGTTTTATTTTAAAAACATTTGACACAAAGAACCATTTATAAATGAAAACAACTTAATGTTTTTATAGTTTTTTTTTCAAAAAATCAAATTATTAGGACAATTTTCAAAATGACTGAAGAAGGTTTAGAATTTGATGATGTCTATGCCCAACATGAAACTATCGGAAAGTTAGAATTTGTACTTTTAGTTGTAATAAATCATTTTAATTTGTTTGTAAACAAGCTCACTAAATGTTGTTTTTAGAGGACCATTTAGTATTGTAAGAAGATGCGTTCATAGGGAATCAGGGCAACAGTTTGCTGTAAAAATTGTTGATGTAAAGAAGTTTACAGCGTGTGCTGAACTAAGCACTCATGGTATTTAATTTCTAGATTTTTAGTGTAACAACTTCAAAATAACTTACAGCTGATAAATTAAACTCTTTTTATTAAACTATAATTTTATTCTAGATTTAAAACGAGAAGCTAATATCTGTCATAAACTGAAGCATTCTCATATTGTAGAATTGCTAGAAGTTTATAGTTCAAAAGGGCTTCTTTATATGGTTTTTGAATAGTAAGTTCGAAATGTTGGTCATTCTGATATTAAATTTGGGTTTTTTAGTATGGATGGTGCTGATTTATGCTTAGAAATAGTCAAACGTGCCAACATGGGTTTTGTATACAGTGAAGCAGTTACAAGGTGCAAATATTTGGTTTATAAAATGTTTTTGGAAATATTAATTCTTTTAAATATCAGTAATTTTGTTTATTTGTTTAATGTTCTAACGATTTTTTTATATTTAAATTGATTTACTTTTAGTAAAAGTCTTCAGTTTAAAAATTTTAACTTCTAAAATTGATTTCTTTTTTTTTAATCATTATCTAAATTATTAAAACCATTTTATGATTCCATCTGAAAAAAACCTCGAAAACACTTCAATAAAACTCGAAATATCTTCTACTATTTTATCTCAAATTGAAACTTTCAATTTTCTTCAGTCACTACATGAGACAAGTCTTTGAAGCTCTTCGCTATTGTCATGAACATAATGTAGTTCACAGAGATATCAAGGTACCATCTCAATTACATCATTTCGTAATTATCTCTCAAATAATCGATGTTCTCACTTTTCAATTATTGATCTTTCAAACTCCTCTCATCTCTCAAAATCCCTGCATCTTAAGATCATCTTCATCTAAAAGATCTTTTTCAGCCCCACTGCGTTTTACTCGCTTCCAAGCAAAACTGTGCTTCCGTCAAACTAGGAGGCTTCGGGTTAGCAATCCAAGTTGAAAACAACAGTTTCATCGACGGAGGTGACCTCTCGATTCAATCGCGTTCCTCAGTCGATTAATGACGTCATCGCGCGCGTGTAGGAAAAGTGGGGACTCCCCATTTCATGGCTCCTGAAATTGCCAAAGGAGAGGATTATGGAAAACCAGTTGATTTGTGGGGCTGCGGAGTAATGATGTTCATCCTTATTAGTGGATGTCTTCCTTTTTATGGAACGCGCGAACGTCTTTATGACGCGATAATAGCGGGCGATTACAAGGTGCGTGTGTGTGCGCGCGCGCATGTGTGTGTGTGTGATCTGTCAATTTCAATTTAGATGAATCCGCGCCAATGGGATCATGTAAGCGCTTCGTGTAAAGATTTGATTGGTCGGATGTTGACTACTGATCCCAACGCTCGTATTACTGTATTAGAATGCCTCAATCATCCTTGGATTAAAGAACGAGAAAGATATGCTCCCAAGACACATTTATATGAATCTGTAGAACAATTAAAAAGATTCAATGCTCGCAGGAAACTGAAGGTTAGTTGTTGATGATTGGACGTTGCTGTTGGCAACTAGAAATTGTTTCTAGAACACCGTGCTTGCCGCTATTTCCAGTTCCAAGTTCTCATCTTCTTCTCTTAATCCAATCTTTGATGATGAGTTAGATTCACCAAAATTTGAAGATCAGGACTCCTCGACTTCTGGTAGGATTAAAAAAAGTCTTTGAAATGATCTGATGTTGATTCTCGTTCAGCTGCTGTTGCTTGTGTGTTAGATAGTCTTGAAGAGATTCACGCACTTACAGATTGCTCTAAAAACGATCAAGAACTTCTTCATGGTCTTCTAGAGAGCAGATCACTTCATGAAATGCTTAATGTAAGTCTTCCTGTTATTCAAATCTTTTTATTTACTTTCCTTTCTCATTACCTTCTGATCATTTGTTTGGTTGTAATCGACAAAGTTTTCTGTAAAATGCTGCTGATACGGTTTTAGGAAGGTAAGTTTTTGGCTGAAGTTAGCAAATGATTAACCAAACGGAATAAGTGATGCAGAAAATATACAAATAAGTAAAGCTGTTGTTTAGAAAAAGCTCTATCAGTCACTAAATCGATAGATTAGATACAGCTAGAAGTTTTTATAATTTTCAAATTTGTTAGCAAGGAAAGAATATTCAAAGATGTCCTTTTGATTTGCTCTTTTATCTATTATTTTCAAGAAAGTTTTTTGTGGTTTTTATGAAAGTTTAGTTGACTTTCTCAATTAAAATGATTCGTAAAATATTATTTCAAATATCATTTTAATATTTCTAATTCTTGATTAACAGATTTTGAGATCTTTTCAAAATGATGGCTTTCATCTTTGATGTCATTTAGAAATTAATATTTAAAAAATTAAACAAATAATTTGAAGTAAAAAATAATTGTTCAATTTTGAAGTTATGTAAACAACAAGTCAACTTACTCTACTTATAATAAATTTGTATATTAATAAAATTATAATTAAATAACTTCATCAACAATTTTGTGTCAAATTGATTTTCCCGCCTGTGTTCCAACAGCTTAAAATGTTGATAGTTTGTCTTTAATTAAATTAACTCACTCAGTTCTAGTAAACACAGAAAGTGCATCTTGCTTTTTCTTAAAAGTTAATTTACTAATTGTAAGTTTATTTTGGTTAAAAGTGTAAAAAATGTTTACTAAAAATACAAAATGGTGAAAATGAACAAAAACAGATTCAAAGTACTTTACTACAATCGTCACATTCTATAAGAGTGCTTCAAATTGATAGAAGTAACAATATTTTCATATGTAACTACTAGATGTATCTTCATATCAAATTAAAACTAGTGTTTTATTGTGAGTTTTTCAAATTTTTTTTCCAAGTTTGATACCAGAGTTAATTATAACAAAAAAAGTAATTGTTAATGGCTGTTTGGTTTTATGGGTATATTGAAGTTTGTATTGTTGTTATAAAACAATATTACAAAAGGAAAAATGGAAGTAAAAAGCCTGGTATAATCATTCTTTTTTCATTCTAACTATTCAGCCAGTCAAGGTCGTCTGTTTTCGAAACATTTAAATGATATTTTAGTTTCAGATTGATTTTTAATTGATTTCAATTTTATCGAAGTTATTTTTCGTGAAGCGCTTTTTTTTCAGTTATCGATTTGAGTTCAGCTTTAATTTAAAAAGTTGGTTTTTTGTTCTTTGATAAAATTGAATTTTTTGTTGCTAATTTCAGTTTGTTTCGAAAAGTTTTGAAATTTCAGTAAAAAAATTTGAAAGTTTAAATAAATCCAACTTCAAGAAAGATCTTCATCTTAGTGATCAGTAAGATCATGAAGAAATCAGTAAAAATCACATCACGTAAATCTTCAGGAAGTAAACCGATTGTAGTTCAATCTTTTGGATGTGAAAAGAGTTTTCAGACTCGTTGGGATTGTAGTCATCAGCTTCAAGTCTTTCATTCACATCAACCTTTTAGGTACTTCCCCTTCACCATCAAAACCATTTCTATCAAAACCTTTCACAGATTCGACGTTTCGCCAATTTTTCATCGTAAATCGCCACAAATGCCTCTAATAAGCGCCGAAATAACCGCGAAACAGCGAATCGCTGAAGAAAGGATCCATTTATTGAAGGAGCTGCCTTGGAAGGCGAAGTCTTCGGAAGAAAAGATCAAAGAAACAGAAAAAGAGAAAAAACAGAAGAAGAAATTGAAACGAAATGAAAGTTTGCCGGCTAAAAAGTCAAATTGGAAAAAAAGTTCTTCTCAGGCAATCATGAGAAGCCTGGAAGACATATCCTTTCCTCCTCCGCCGAGTCCTAGATTGCTCCGGAGGTTTATGAGTCAGAAAGGATAGTTTTTGGGGCCCTTTTTTGTGTTTTTGTTGAAGTCTAAGTGACAATTATTTATCTTCGTTTATTTTTTGCTTCTTTTGTCGCTTCAAATAAAATAGAAAAAATTTTCACAGAAATTGTTGTTGTTGAAAGAAACGAGCTGAAATACTGATCGCTGATTGGACGATTTCACAATCTACTTTTCTTTCCACAGCTTTATGAACAAATCAGAAACACGACTCGACCATCTACTACGCCACCTAGTGACAACTTAAATCTCCTCCACAGCCTCATCCAATATCAGGAGAGCTGCGATGATCCTGACTTTATCGAACTGATCACGATTCTATCCAATCCTCATTTACGGTCACCAACCACCTCAACTGGTCCACAAACTAAATGTCCATGTTACAGGCCGCCCTACAAACCCATGATGTCATCGCCCACGAATTTCTGACCTCTGAACCGGTCACGACCAGTAACAATGGATTTGTGGACCAGCAACCAGACGAGCAATCGATAGAGGACCCGGACAGTCCAGCTGTGGACAGCAGTGAGGTGACCAGGGTACGTTTGGTCCAGTTTATGAAGAACACAGAAGAGCCACTGGTGAGGAGATCCAAAGATGCTTTGATCCTTATCTTAGGGATGTTTTAGGGAATCACATTGAAGCTGAGCGACGAAGGAAGATGTATCGTTGCTAGGATCATTCACGGAGGAATGATTCATCGTCAAGGTGATCTGATCGGTTGTCATGGCAACCGATGACTGAGTGATGTTGTTAGGTACACTGCAAGTTGGTGATGAAATTCGTGAGATTAATGGCGTGAAAGTTGCTGATAATAACATCGATACACTGCAACGGATGTTGGTGAGTTGATGCAAGTAAATACTGGCTTGTGATTGGCTGGTTGGTTACAGAAAGAAGCTCGCGGAAGTTTGACTTTCAAGATTGTTCCAAGTTATCGTCCGCCGGCTGCAACTTGTGAGGTAAGAGAGATCTTCCTGATCTTCATCACTTCCTGATCTTCATCTTCCTGATCCTCATCTTCCTGATCCTCATCACTTTTTGATCCTCATCACTTTTTGATCTTCATCGCTTGCTGATCTTCATCACTTCCTGATCCTCATCACTTTCTGATCTTTATCTTCCTGATCTTCATCACTTCCTGATCTTTATCACTTCCTGATCTTCATCACTTCCTAATCCTCATCACTTTCTGATCCTCATCACTCCCTGATCCTCATCACTTCCTGATCCTCATCACTTCCTGATCTTCATCACTTCCTTATCTTCATCACTTCCTGATCTTCATCTTCCTGATCCTCATCACTTCCTGATCCTCATCACTTGCTGATCCTCATCACTTCCTGATCCTCATCACTTTCTAATCCTCATCACTTTCTGATCTTCATCACTTCCTGATCCTCATCTTCCTGATCTTCATCACTTCCTGATCCTCATCACTTCCTGATCTTCATCACTTCCTGATCCTCATCACTTTATAATCTTCATCTTTCTGATCCTCATCACCTTCTGATCTTCATCACTTCCTGATCCTCATCACTTGCTGATCTTCATCACTTGCTGATCTTCATCACTTGCTGATCCTCATCACTTCCTGATCCTCATCACTTTCTGATCTTTATCTTTGCTTGGAGCAGATTTACGTCCGAGCCCAGTTTGATTACGACCCACTAAGCGATGATTTGATTCCTTGCAAAGAGGCAGGGATCAGTTTCAAGATCGGAGACATCCTGCAAGTGATCAGTAAAGATGACCAAAACTGGTGGCAAGCTCGAGTAATCAGCCATGGTCCTGGTCGATATGGACCAGCATGGTCCTGGTCGATATGGACCAGCTGCTGGTCTAGTACCATCCCCTGAGTTTCAACAATGGTCAGTTTGAGACCATCTAAACACCTGGTTGGTTTGAAGTGCCATGTTTGCAGGAGAGTTGCTTGCTTAGCTGTTGAAAGAGCCAAAGAACACCAGAGTACTAACAATTCGTGGTTCGGAAGGAAAAAGAAAAATCCCAAAGAAAAAGTTTTGTTGAAAAGTCAAACTGGAGGTGGTGACATTTGCACTAAATTATTTATCCATCAGCTAAATCTAATGAACTTTTTCATCATTCCTTCATTTCAATTTTAAGTGATGCAGCAACCGTTCTAATGACTTTCTTAATTCACTTATTTATTGATATCAGATTTTTTGCTGCAACAATTTTCACTTTAGTCCAACTAGAATTCATCTCGTTTTTTTTTGCAGCATTTCTTTATTTTATCTAATCAATAAATCAATATATAATTACTGCTTTCTTTCACAAAAACTTTTATAGTTTCAAGGTAACATAGAAAGCTAATTAACAGTGGAGATAAAAGCTTTAATTACATTCTCTAATCTTTAAAACTCTTTTTTTTATCCAAATTATTTAACAAATTTAATTTCTAAATCGATTTTAAATCGTGCTTATAAAGTAATTAAATTTCTAGAAAATTAAAAAACTTCAAATATTCGTAGAACTTTTAGAACAACTTGACTTGGTAACTTACGAAGTGGTTGTCAAGAAAACTGACTACCGCCGGAAGACACTGGTGTTGATTGGTTAGTAAGTTGCTTCTTATGATTGCTTCCTGAGTTTTACAATTTGTTTTAGGAGCGCATGGTGTTGGCAGACGTCACATTAAAGCGACATTAACGAATAATTTCCCAAACCAATTTGCTTTTCCAATACCACGTGAGTTTATTTTTCAAATTTTATCTTTAATTTGATACTTTTTTTAAAACTTTTAATTTTATAAACGGAAACACTAAAAACGTCATTTGATTTTTTAAGCACATTGATGGCTTCATAAATTATTTCTTTAAAGAAAATTAGAGATTTTTTTCATCAATTCAATCTTCTAGACACATCGAGACCTAAAGCTGCAAATGAAATCGAAGGAGACAAGTTCTATTTCATCGAGCATCACGAAATGATTGAAGGAATCGGAGCAAATCGTTATCTTGAATACGGAATTCATGATGGTAGTTATTACGGGATTCGAATCGATACAATACATCAAATTCACGAAGATGGAAAGATGGCTGTAATCGACGTCGAACCTCAGGTTCCAGATGAGATTTGTGGAATCAAAACTTTAAAGTTTGTGTTTCAGGCGTTACAGATTCTAAGATCAAAAGATTTTGATTTTGCTCCATTTGTAGTTTTTATATCTGCTCCTGAGATATCAGCTCAAGAAATATCAGAGGTTCTTTCATCATTCTTTTTTATGTAAAATTGAGATGTTTAACTTTGATTGGTTGTTAGAAACGCGCGCGGGTTAGATCTAAGATAATGTATTTAATTATTTAGAATGAAAGCCTCGCTGCTCTACAAAGAGAATCAAACCTTCTAAAAGGTGCTTATCGTCATTACTTCGATCTGACGATAGTGAATAATGAAATTGATCGAACAATTTCAACTTTAGAAGTAAGCTGATTGAAATTTAAATATTTTTTCATTTGTTTGTTGGTTTCACAGTCAGCTATTGAATCATCTTCTTCTGATAATCAATGGGTTCCAGCAGCTTGGATATCAGATTAATTTTGATCTTTTTGCTAACATGATTTGGTTCATTGTGGGTTTTGATGAATGGCGGATAAATTGTCTTTTGAACAATTTGGCTTCAACCAAACTGATTATACAGCTTGCCTTATTTTCACATTTAACATTCTCTCCTTTTTAGTGGTTACCTATTTCAACACTAAATAAACATTTCAGTTAAATAAATTTTCATTTTCAATTTGTACAAAATTGAATTTATTTTAATTGTACCTCACTTAGACGTTTTTGCCAAATTTGTCTCTAATGGTACGCTTTACTTTCGATTCTTATATACTAAACATTATATATACGTTTTAATGATTTTAATCTTATGTTAATACTCAAAACTAATCTACAACTTTACCCCTAGCAGATATTTTCTCATTTCTTCGTTATGCAAATTACCTTCCATTATTTTGTTGCTGATATTTCAGTTATCATATAAACAATTTGTTAAATATTTTCACATTAGATGGTAAAGAATTGAAACAATTATTAGGTGCTTATATTTGATTTTATGCAAATTACATTTGAAAAAGACATCACTTATGTACAAAAAGATTTTCTTTGTAAGAAAAGTAATACATGGTTTGTAAGGTTTTCATTGCCAGCTTATTTAAAACATTCTCAGCTAGTTGCTATTCTATATTCTACAGTTATTCATAAATTTCTTTTTACGCTTCAGTAATTTTACTATTAATCACGTGACTTGTTATGTTTTCAAATAGAATTTTCATTTGATTTTTAGTTCTACTGAAAATTTTTCTTGTTTTTTTTTCAAATCGATCAAACAATATCTGAAATTTGTATATTTGTATTTCAGCAATCTTTTGCAATTACCTAAAATATATTCAGTTTTTCAAATTCAGTTTGATAAGAAGATATATTTTTTAGAAAGTTAGAAATGAAATCATTATATGTTGATTAGAAAATTAAAAAAGTAAAATTTAGAAGAAAAGTCGATCTGAAAAATTGACCTTAATGATGCTGAAAAAATTGTTAATTATTCACTTTGTTCAAATCAAACATTTCAACATTTTAATTATTTAAATTTTACAAATAACATTTTCATTTTTCAATCTCATGAAAAAGTGAATTTCATTTTTAAAACTGTGAAAGTAGTTTTTAGTTAGCAGCAGACAATACTGATAATCTTTAAATAAATTCTAAATATAAAACTCATTAAATATTAAAGTTAAAACTGCTAATAATGTTATAGACGATCAATTTATTTTTTAAACCTGATAAAAATCGACTTTGAATTAAAAAATATTAATCTTCAAAAAATCAAGTTAATCTTTTGAAGATACCATATGTCTTTATGAATTTTTAAATATTTTTTATTAATAAGTGTTGTAAGTAAGATAAAATTATCTTTATAAAAGCATACATCTAAGTTTGATTACACTAATCAATATTTACAAAACTTCTTATGCAACAACAACACATGTTTAAATCTGTCGAAAATTAATGTTCATCAGCCAGTAATCTTTATTCTTACATAGAACCCAATATTTTTTATAAAATTTTAAATGAATTATTTTACATCGATTAGACATCTTGTTGTAAAAACTCCTCGACTAAAACCATTTCACCAAATTATCTTGACTTTTGAGGTTGAATTTTATGTTGTATTTGCTTTCATGTATCAATTAAATTTTGAAGTAGGACCTTTATTAGCAAACCATTTGTTGATTGAACAACAAAACTAATTTGTTATCATGATGTTTTATTAAAACATTCTAACACAACTAACAACTTTGTCTAAATTTCAACTTTACTATTAAAAGTAAAATTATCTATTAATGTCTAAACTTTTTTCTTATACTTTTTGTTGCTTTGGAATGTTTTCGCTTGATTCGTAACTAGGAGGGTATTCAACATAATTTGATGTTCTAGCGACTGTTTCAGGATGTATCTGTGGTCTTGTATGTGATCTCGCCGAAAAGCCGGACTCATAATTTGCATAATTCCCTCCTAAAAAAATTATTTATTTATTACAATAAACGTGAAGGAGGGTGCCTGAAGAGAGCACCTCTCGTTAACACACATTCTCACAAATAATAGCTATTTAGTCAAAAATATAGAACACATGGTATTTCAGTAGTCCTCAAAACATATAACAGTGAACAATTACATAGAATATTAATAATATAAAAATTATGATGATTATTATCATTTCATTTAAACTCAAAATATATCAATTTTTTGGAGTATAATTTTATACTATTAATTTTCTAACCTTGAGGGTTGTTATTGTATAGGACAACAGCTGGCGTATCAAATGGTTTACCCTGACAAAAAAAATAATTTATTAATTCATTCTGCTACTTTTAAAAATCGTATTTACTTCGCAACAGGAACAGCAGCCTGGTATTGTGCAGCAAAATACTGAAGTTAAGATTAATAGAATCATAACAACAAATGTAAAAGCAATTGTTGATATATTCAAGTTTCGTACAATCTGTATACATCAAATCTGTTTACAAATAATCCAAGTTAAATTTGATAAAAAGTAATTACTTGGTTTCGATGATTTATTGCTGTAAAAGAAATTTCTATAAAAAATAAGCAAGCTGACATGTTTGCAGCAAATATACTCCATCCTAAAGTTGTATAAACCTAGAACAACCAGAAACATAATAATTTTAAGACCAAAAAAGTTTAAAACTAACCAGGCATTTTGAAGGACGGTAACTAGTTGCTATGGCTAAGCCACCAGCTGGAAAAATCTATAAGAAATTAAAAAAGTGTCATGTAAGAAAAACTGCCCTTTGCAAAAATTAAATTAAATCTACTTATTTAAGTTTAATATAGTTTTTATCGCTTACATTGTCAATATATATTCGTTAGTAATACTTTTATAAAATATATAAATCATAAAATCGATATTATTAGCTATTTATAAAACAAATATTTCATAATTACCCAGATAGAGCACCAAATACCTTCGCCGATGGTAATAATAAATCTATAAGAAGTATCTACTTTTATAGAACTGATGATGGCTAGAGCTAGACAAAAAATAACTGCTCCAAAAAGTATTTGTAAAATCTAAATAGAAATGGTAGTTTAAACTTTAAAAACTTTAAGAATGTTAGAGCTTGTTCAACAAGTTAGGAAAAACTTTGATTTGTAAACCTTTTTGCCAATCATGAAATTCAATTTAATACTTTGAAATGTAAAACTTCAAAGCTAGTAAAATCAATTCTATTATTATTATATTTCACTTTAGTTTATATAACATCTTCTACCACCATATTGTTATATGCTATTTAAGTAGCTAGTAAACTAAAATGAGCAAATTTTCTTACACCAAGTGCTCTAAAGGCCATTAACTTCATTTTATAAACATCAGAATCGTTGGTACTTCCTTCTTCCATCACTAGAGCTTTCGCTTTTAGTGAAAACTTTTAGATAAATTTGCTATTTCAATACTAAACTTAAAAAAAATATATGAAAATAAACATTATGATTTCATCTCATCAGCCAGTAAATAAACGAAATAAATATAAAGTTGGATTATTTGTTAACAAAGGCAATAGTTACAATTACAATTTTTAAACTTCATTTAATTTTAACAAAAATTGATGTTGATTATAAAATTGGTGCAAATACTTATCATAAAAAGTTATAGCTGATATAAAAATATTTTTTATCAAGATATAACAACTCATTATCATCTAAGCAAGCACAAGAACGTCACCGGTAAAGCTTAAATTTCAGAATTGTCGCTTTTTGTTAACAGCCCTGAGTACAATTAATAATCCATATTACCAACTAAATAGACAAATATTAACAATTTCTAAGTATTACCCAGCTTATTAAAGACTTAAAAAGTTAGTTTAAAAGTTACTACCATGTACCCTCGCTTACCTAACAAAGTGTCTTCTAAAAATCAATGAAATCTTTACAAAAAAGAGATCTATACATTTTATTATTTGCTAGGCGAACACACAAAAAGTTAAAATCTCTAGTGGCATAGTTTTAAGCTAACTTTTTCTATTCTACAGCTTTTTAATAATACCATAAAACTTTTGCAAACATATTTCCATGAAAGCAAAGTGCTATCTGTGCTTGTTGACATTTTCTTAAAAATTATTTTTTTTAAATTATTTTTAAAGATTTTTTTTTTTCTTTGGCTAGGTGTTGTATTACCTTTCAGGTTTATAAGGTGAAAGTTTATTTTCTGATTCTGTTTTTCTAACAATTTTTCAACAAAAATACTCAGCAACCCTTTTACATTCTACAGAACTTGTTGAATGAAGAACTTCAAATCTTGTTGATTGGTTGTTAGTTGTTGAATTAACTGATAAAGCAAACACCTTTCCACTGTAGAACGTTAAAATAGAAGAAAATTGTCCAATTTTGTCTTTGCCATCTTTACTTTTCCACATCTTGTTATTCTCAGATCATATATTAAACATTTATTTCGAAGTTTTCACGGATTAATAAAAGTATTTCTTTAAGTTTAAATGATTTAGAAGGTCTTTGCTGCCTACAGAGAACTTTTTTCAGTCGAAACGAACAAACTGTGTTAACAAAGTGTTTGTTGGAAATTTTTAATTAAAAAAAAGTTTTATTAATAGGAGATTTTTACAGTAAAAATGAGAAGTTAACAGATCTACGGTTTTAATAATAATTATATTATTAAAGTAATAATCATTTTTTCTAACTAAACATTTAATTTTTTTAAACATTTTTCTTTACCTAGAAGTTAATTTAAATTTTTTTATTAATTTACATTTCCAGAACATTTGACAACAATTTAAAAAAGTAAAATCATTAAAAAAAGAGACAAATTTTGGATAAAAGCTATAAAATATTTTTGAATATTATATTAAATTATATAATTTTGTCATATAATCTTAAAATATTCAAGAATGTTTTTTTAAAGAAATTAATCATCTAATGGAAATACTATAAGCTGATATTTTTTTCAAAATATTGAATAAACTCTTCAAAGTTCAAAATTATTCCAATTATCTTCATAACTAAATTATAAATATTTTAAATAAAGTTTTTGTATCAAAAAAAATTTAATTAGATATATCAGGTTAGAGCTTGATTTTGTAATCTAATTTTATTATTTAATCAACGCTGTTAATAATCGATTTATATCTTAATATTTTAAGTAGTAAATTCATTATAGTTTTTCTTTTTCAGCTAAGAATACGTTGGTGCTAAAACTGTTGCATCTACAGGCATCTCCATTGCTACAAACAAATCCAAGATTACATCTTAATCAAATAACTCTTAAACATCAATAAAATACAAAAAATTGATTCAGTTAAGAATAAATTTGGTTGAAATGAAACTTGTGTGACTCACGTGAAGTAGAATAAGTTTCACGTCTCGTCAATGGTATTGGACCTTCAAATTCTCTGGTAGTTTCATTTATCTACAATATTTAATTGAATAATCACATATTATTTGATGATTAAAACTCACTCTAGTTGAGTTTCCACAACAGCATTTCATCAGACAAGAACAAAGTACTGAAGTTGTTACAAGAAGCAGCATGCATGAAAATGATAAGAAAACAATAGAAGAAGATACAACCAAATATCCTGGAGACTAAAAGTTAACATAAAATTTATATTGACATTTTTCCTGACATTTCAGCATATATATAAATCTTTAAGATACATTTTAAGTGTCATCAGAAGGTAAAAATCTGCTACAAATTTTGATAGTTTATAAAACTTTGAATAAGAAGTTATTAAAAGTTTAAACTCATAATATCTAGAACTTTAAGTGGTCAAAATTGAAAATGAAAAAGAAATAAGTAAGTTAAGTAAATAAATTAATGTTTATTTTATACAGTCATTATTCTAAAGTAAATTTTCTTCAAAAATATTTAAGACAAAAATTTAATTTAAATATTTACAAAGTTATTTTTTTGATAATTGTAAGAAATACCGGATAAGTACTTGCTGGAATCAAAATAAGTTCAACAAGAAACAAGCCACCATTTGCAATTGCTCCAAGTATAGAAAATATTAAGCTTGCAATGGTCTGCAAGTTTCATAAAAGTTATAAAAATTATAAATGTAAGAAAAACTTAACCAGTGACTGTTTGTTTCTTGACTTACACCCAACACAAACTGACAAAATTCCTGATATCAAAACCTAAAATGTATTACAACTGATTAATATTTTTCTTAATTATACCTTTCTATTTGTCAAAAAGCGAATTATTGACAAACTTACAGGTATAGCACACCACAACCCTTCAAAAAATGTAAATACGTCTGCAGGATAACATGAAATTTCATCTCTGTACATCCAATCGTAACTAGATTGGTATCTATTGCAAGAACGTTCATCTTTTCTACCAATAATAAATTCTATAATTCCAAAAGATCCCAACAAAATAGATAAAATAATTTCTGTGATCTGTAAAAACATTTAAATGAACTTTTAAAACAGATTTTTAAAGATTAAAATCAGGGTTCTTTACAGGCAAAAAAATTAAATAGGAACAACTAACCCCAAATATTTTGAAAGCCCTTTTCAGAGATTTCTTTTTAATAGTTAGGCCGCGTGCTCGAAGAACGTTTTCATTCATTTTATTTATAAGTATTTTAACTTAAAGATGTATTTCAAATATTCAAGGTTTTTATTTATATTACCTAAAAAATTTAACAGGAAGTTTAAAAACTTTACTAGGAACTTATACATCAATACAAACCTTATATTATTAAAAGATCAAAATACTTTTAAACTAAGATATAAAAAATTTGAACTTTTAGTTATAAGATTAAGTGATCCAAATATTGCTATATATTTTATTTAAAAAAATTGAACTTATTTTTCAGGTGAGCTGTTTTTGATGAAATTTATTTTATCGGGATTTAAATACGAGTATTTCAAATTACGAATAAAACTTAAAGTAAATCAGTAAAGTTTTTAAACATAAATAATCTAAAAAGTTTTATTCATTGTTTTAGAGAAGTGTTTGTTTATTCAAAAACAATCTATTATTGTTTTAATTAAATCTAGCTGTACAGAACACATGAATGTATCAATTAAACAATTTTTAATACATATTTAAAATTAATTGCAATTTTTTTTATCTGGAATGATATACAAAAATCGATAAAGTATTCATAGAAAATAGCGAAAAATAGAATAATTGAGATAAATACTAAAAGTATCATTAATTTTTTTGAAGTATAAATGCTACTATCGAGGTTTCACACAGTTACAAGATTCCACAAAAAAATACAAAGGTTTATTTCAGATCAATGTCATTAGAAATAATACTAAAACACAGTTACATTTTCAGATTGTTACTAGAGATGTTAAACTAAGTCATAAACGATAAAATTGTTGCTAATACTCATTAACATTCTAAAATTTACTGTTTTATGCGAACTGAAACATAAAAATCAAAAGTTTTATTTGACTTAATAAGATACATTAGATTACAGTATATTGACCCGAAAATAAAAATCATCACAGGTTTCATTTTTTACTCAAATGGGCGATAAAAAAATCTATTTTATTTTAAGTTGTTTTAATTTTTAATTTATATTTTAGTAAATTAACTAAAGTATCAACAAAATTAAGGTACAAAAAAATTGGATACAATTGTTTACTTTTTAAAAGAATTGTTGTTTCAGTCAAATACATTCTAAAGTTTTATTAAATATAAATTTTGAATAAATTTTTTCACATGTTTATATTTTTAATTGTTTTTAAATCTTGTTTAAGCAAATTTTTATACTCAAAATAAGGTTTGAAAGCTTAAATTTTGATTTTTTAAATTCAGTCGCAAAATAATTGAATTTGTTAAGCAAAATATGTTTGATTAACTGATAAGAAAATATTTTTCTAGAAAAGTATTTTTTCATTAATCAAATAAAAAAAAGTATTCAATCAACAAGTATTCCCACAAACTTTACTAAAACTACTCTACACAAGAGGGACGTTTTAAAATACTTTTAAAACAAATCATAAGAAATGTTCTTAAGTGGATAAATCTCTGTGAGATAAGAGATTCCAGTTTGGAAAAAGTCCATTTTAGAATTTCAAACTATAATTTAAAGTTTTCCTACTTCAATAAAATGAACTGATCACTTTAAAGTAGCGTGTATCTCTGAATATTAGTAATATCTGTAAAAAACACTTTCTTAATCCATCATTATTATTACTTGACAATAATATTAACATAGATAAACCAATAAATGTTTATGTAAATGTTATGATTTTTAAAGAAAACTTTGTTTATAATTGTTGTAAAATTTTTAAGTTGTTAAATAATACAAATATTATAATGTAAACATGCATATATGTATTTGAGAAATTTTAAATTTGTAAAATTTTAAGTTCAATTCAGATTGATTTAATTTATACCAAATATTACAAAATAAAATTGTGATTTGAAAGCCAGAAGTCTTTCACAGATATAAAAAGCAAAATCAAAGTTTTTTAAAAGATTTAAGGTGGAAAACTTTTTGTAAAAAATCAAAGAAACAATTAAAAAGAAGTTTAGAACAAGGACAAATATTTAAACTATTCTTAGAGGTAATAAAAGTCTCCGATTTTCTTAGAAAAATACTAAAAACCTTTTAAGATTTCTGTTGTAAACAGATTTTTATCAAAAAGTAGTTTTTATGGTTTAGAAATTCTCTAAAAGCTAAAACACCAATTAAAGAAATTTACTTTTTTCAACTATAATTTACTAAAGTGAGTTTATATTTCTTTAAAGCAATGATAAGACAAGAAAATGTTTAATAAATAAATCTTTGAAAGCCCCCAAAAATACTTTTTAAAAACTTAAAAACGATTTCTTTATCTTTTATTTAAACTTGAGGTTATGAAAGTACATCTGTTAATCTGTTAGTTAAAAAAATTTTTCAAAATAAATGAAATGAAAGATTTATTAGTTTCCTTTTTTGTAACTTTACTAAAACCCATTTTTTTTCACTTTGTCGAAAACTTCAACAAACCACAATCTTCTTTTATCACTATCAACGTGGTGACAGCTCTAGAATTTACTCTTCCTCAACATATCTTTCAGCCAACTATCCTAGACAATAAGTCAGTTGTCATCATACTTTCTTATTATTGACTGACGATCGAATATCACTTTATGATAGTCAGTAGTGAGTTTTGTAGTTAAAAAGAAAAAAATAAAATATTTTCCTGAAATTTAAATATAGTTAACCATATCTTTTTTTAATTATTTGTTAATATTTTTATGTTCAGTTTTAATATCAGATTTCTTTATAATATTTTTTTATTTTTACAATTAACCCTAAAAATTATATATTTGTTATTTAGAAATTTTACAATTTACAAGCGTTAACTATTAAAAAAGTTTAAATATAACAGAATATTATTATGAAATACTTTTAATTATTAATCTTTTTGTTAATTTAGCAGTTTATTAAATCTTTATTTCTGTGTATTTTTGCTATTTCTTAAGAAAACCCCTAACAACTCGTTTTTAGTATTGATTAATTTTTAGTAAACATTATAAATCATTTACTAGACTTTGTTTATTCTAAACTACTATAAAATTTTATGATTTTTTTTCAAATATTCTTTTGTATTTAAGGTAAATATTAAACACTACTCAAAGAAAAAGTAAATCTAACCTCGCTGGTAAAAGATAAAGTTTATATTAAAAGAGTTTGAACATTCTAAATATTTTATTCAACTTGTCATTATAGTGCTTTCAACAATGTCTGTCACTTTATCAGCTTTTGCATTTTATAAAACTTTAATTCTATCTTCTGTTTTATTTATTTTGTTAGAAGAACTTTAAAATTCAAGGCATTCATCTTTGTTTTATAAAAAGTTTACTTTTTCTATTATTTCTAATTTAGTGAATAAGTTTAGAGATCACAGTTAAGTTTGAATAAAGTTATATATTTTAAACAGTTAGAAATGTTCTCTGATAATAATGCCTGAGATAATTTTCAAGACAAGGTTTTTGTTTGATTGAACAATTATTTTATTTTTGTAATTTTTAAATATACTTTTTTTGGATCGAACATTTTTTGAAATTAAACAAAATCTAACTTTACTACTTTTTTATCATCTTAGATTTTAGATTAGTTAAAAGGTAATTATAATCAACTAGAATGGGTTGTAACTCAAGTAAAGGTGCAACTACAGTTCAAGCAGCTAAGCCAATACCTAAAACTACTTCTGGAGATAAACAAGTATCAAGACCACCTTCAAAATCTAGTAGTTAGTTTAATTTATTTTAATTTTATTCGAAGAACTTATTTGTAAATGTGAAAAATTGTAAATCTATTTAACTGTGAATATAGAAAGCAGAAGAGACTTAAAAAGTTTATGAGATTAACAAAAGCAACATTCAAAGCGTTCCCAAAAAGCTTTTTGTGGAAAGGCTAACAAATCTCTACTTATCCTAATTGTATCAAAAGGTTTGCTTGAATAAGTTACTTTAAACTTTTTATTGTCCTGTCATTTACTACTACAGAATGCTTCATCTGATACAATGTCAGATCGATTGCTTATATTGGCAGCATAAACAAAATTTATTTTCAATTGCTATATAAAACCCGAACAATTCTTTTCAAACAGATTATCTTATTATTGTATTTTTAATTCAAAATTATCAGTCTCAAGGATATTTTAAATAAAACTTTGACTCAAGACAAAACATTTTAAAAGTACTCGTACAGTTCTATAATATATTTGTGTATTTTAGATTAGACAAAATAAGTTTTACATTGAAATAATTACAAATAGGACCTTCAATAAATTCACATCAATTCTATAAAGTTCTGTAATTATGACTAATGAAATTTTTAATCAAAAAACTGTTTTATCATAAACTGGAAAAATAACTTTTCAAAAAACAACTTCTTGTTAATATTAAATATTAAAACTGCATTATTTTCATCATAAAAAATTTATTATTTCTGCTGTTATGAACTGTGTCAATTTAATGGTAAATTTTTAGTTATTTTAAAGTAAAAATAAAATAGTTTAATAAATATTTATCAAATTCAATTTAACCAACTTATTAATATATGCTTTTTGCAAAATTTTAAGAAAATCACTATTTGCAATTTCTTATTTTTAATAAATGCATTCAGCTATAATTTACATTTATTTAAAATCATCGGGAAAGTTTGAAACAAATTTAAATTTCTTTTAAAGACTTAATTTCTATCTTAACTATTCAATTTATTTTCTGATCGATAATATTTTTCAAAAATTAGACTAATTTTTACCATAAGTATGAAATTTGTGTGATGCTAAGACATTATTAGCAGTTAAATTAGCTGTGAATAAAGTATTTTAAATACTTAAAAGTTTTTAAAATTTTTTTAAATTTATATCAAACTAAACCCAATAAAATTGCTGAAGTGATTACAAAAGATAAGCATTAGAAGAAATGTAATCAAGCTGTATATTATAAGACTTGATTAACTATTTGAAACAATCTCAACTTACAGATTTACTTTGATAGTAATTAATGTAAATTTACATAAGTTTATTATTCCATAAACAAGAATTATAGCTTAATTAACTAAATATTTACTTTCTATAAATCATCTTGATTATTTTTCTATTTAAAATATAAAAACTGTTTAAATAATTAAAAACAAATTTGTTGAATAAATTATAAACGATTATTTTATAAAACTTTAAAAGCTAATTTCGTTTTCTTTAATTTAAATGTGTTAAGTTCATAAAAACTTTCGTAAAAAAGCTTCCTTAGTTTGATTTTCATTTGAAATGGTTTCTATGACAAAAGATTTGTGAAGCATTTATCCAGAGATACAATCAGTTCTGGAGGGGGGCGTAGATCTACAAAGAACGCTAATAAAAATAGCAAACATTTTTATATTTCGAACTTTATCCTTTTTTAACTGGCGTCATTTTTTCAAAGTTATTTTTTTAAATTCTTTAAGAACAATTGTAAAAATGACTTTGAAAGAAATTGTTTTATTCTATTGAAAGTTTGTTATATTTTTAAAACTTATAAGTAACTAAAACTTTGAAAGACTAAATATTAAAACTCATATTTCCATAAAAAAAAAATTTCAAATGATAATAAATATGCAATAAAAAATAAACCAACAAGAAAATATTTTGATTGACACTTTTTGAGAGAGTTAAGAATGTTAGTATTAGCAAGTCATATCGTTTAACCGCTATTTTGTCAATTAAATTAACTTGCTTTAAAGTTTTTGTCTAAACCTGTTCAAACGAAGCCCAACTAAGAAAGAAAAGCTAGTAGGGGGTACTATTGAGCTAAAGTTATATTTTGTTATCCGTCGCTATGCCAACAGTGTAGGTTTCATTCGGTGAAAACCCGAAGATAAAATATTTTCAGAAACTTTAATTAAATAGAAGAAATTATTAACGGAATTGAGAGATGTTTATTTTAAGTTTGTTAAAAATTAACTGACGCTATTGTGTTGGTTCGTGACAAATAAAAACAAAAATAAAAGTATTTCTAAAGAATTAGATTTATTTTGTGACCTGTAAAAACAAATGTATTAATTTCGTTTTAAATACTTTTTAGACAATTTTAAGATAAATATTTTGATTTTAGAAATAATGCTTAATGTCTTATAAATTAGAATAAGATTTGAGGTGGTAAAATTATAATTTTCGAAATAATAATTTTTATATTATATAATTATTATATAATTTCGTCGAAAAATCATCTCTATATAAATATCCAGACTTTCAGCGATTCATATTCCAAATAATATTACATCTCATGTAATGCTTAATAAAATTTAAAATATATTTCTGTCGAAACAAGAGTTTATAAATATTTAGATATTTCACAATAAACTTATCTGAAAATGTTCTCATAAATTTACAGATCGGTCCAACGAAGTAAATGGTCGAATTCAAACACCCCCTTCAGCGCCTACTACAGCTTGGAGTAAATAGCTTCTTAACTTTTCCAACAAATTTATTTATAAAACTATTTGTCGTTATTTAGTGTTAGGTTTAAATGGGCTATTTGTATAAAACTATTTTATTTAATAAATATTTCTTTCACCATCTAATATTTTTATAAATAATTCTAAACAGACAAAATCTAAAAGATAAAAAAATAATCATCATTTTTGAGTGAGAAACAATTTTAACGACTTTAAATGCATCTAAGACATTTTAATTTAATTGTTTCTAAATCTTTGCTTGAAATTTATTTTATTTATTTGAATCAATTTAGATGAGAATCCTGATAAATTAAAAGGATCAAATAATTCTGATCAGTTGTCACTTCATTCACAAGTTTCGAACAAATCACAAAACTCGGTGAAGATGATCTCTCTCGCAAAACCTGATGAAGATCAAGTCATCAGCAACCAAGACGGAAGTTCTTTTGCTGAGAACGTGACTACTCAACAAACTGAATCTCTTAATATTCCGGGAACCGTTGAATCTTCAGAAGAAGACATAAAAAAAGAAGATGAAAAAATTGAAGCTGTAAAAGAAGTTGAAGCTGTGAAAGAAGATGAAGCTGTAAAAGAAGATGAAGAAAGTTTGGGAAACAAAACAGAAGATGGTTTAAAAGTAGATGATGCTGGAAAGATTGATGAAAATGAAAAAGATGAAAAAATCGAAAGCTCTTCTAGAAATGAAGGTGAGATTAAATGATGAAAAGTTTATTAGAAATTATTCATTTTTAGAAATAGATTTATCAAATAATTATATAATAAATCCGTATTTTATTCATTCTTTTATTATGTTTATAACTGATAGTTGTAATAGATAAATACTTTATAAAAAATATCCTGATTTTAGAATTACTTAAATTTCAGTTCGTTTTATTATATTAGGTTATAAAAAAGTAAACTTAAAAAATGTTATTTTATATTTTTATATTCGTAGAATAAATTGTATCTTGGTTTATTTTCTTAACTCAACATATTTATCACGTAAACCTTAAAGTACTTCTAAATATAAGATTTATTAAGATATCAAACTTATTATAATTAGCTTTTTACAAATTTAAGATTTTGATTGAGAAACCAACAAATATAAAATCCAGAAACTTACCAAACTTTTTCTATGAAAATAAGTTTTAATTTAAATTAAAAGTTTTAAAAACATCTGCTTTCAACTATTATTAATTTCTAATAAACGTTTTTAAGGTGATATAAATGAAACAAATGTTGCAACAAACCTGGGAGACTCTAATTAAAGGGTCTAATTTGGGGTGAATAGTTTTTAAAGACATATGAGCATGATAAAACAAATGTTGCATCACTTGAATGATTGTCACCACGTCTTTTTGTAATTCACTCACTAAAACACTGTCATTTGCTTTCAATACGTCACTATAATTGTTTTAGTTGGCAAAAATCGTGTTTCCAAAGCGATTTACTGTAAAATCATTTTAACAAATTCATTATACAGAGATAGTTGTGAAGGAGAATAAACTAACTTCAGTTGAAGATGACTCAAGTTTACAAAATATTACTGAAAAAGAAAATATAAACGAAGTTGTTACAAATTTAAACACCTCTGCAGAAAGTCTTTCTGAAATAAATCAAACAAATTCTGAAAAACAGTTAACTAAAGACATATCAAAAGTAGATGTTGAAAAAATAAAGGAAACTGCAGAAGACTCAGTTGTTGAAACAATAGAAGAACCAGTTGTTGAAGCAACAAAAGAACCAGTCGTTGAAACCACAGAAGAGCCAGTTGTGAAAAAACTGAAGAACCAGTTGTTAAAAAAGAACCAGCGAAAAGAAGAACCAGTTGCTGAAACACTGAAGAACCAGTTGTTGAAACAACTGAAGAACCAGTTGCTGAAAAACGGAAGAACCAGTTGTTGAAAAAAACCAGTTGTTGAAACCACTAAAGAACCAGTTGTTGAAACCACTAAAGAACCAGTTGCTGAAACTAAGAACCAGTTGTTGAAAAACAGAAGAACCAGTTGCGAAAAGACACCAGTTGTCGAAAAGACAAAAGAACCAGTTGTTGAAACCACTAAAGAACCAGTCGCTGAAAAAGCGGAAGAACCAGTTGAAACAACTGAAGAACCAGTTGCTGAAACCACTAAAGAACCAGTTGTTGAAACAGCAGAAGAACCAGTTGTCGAAAAGACAAAAGAACCAGTTGCTGAAATCACTGAAGAAGCAGTTGTTGAAACAACTGAAGAACCAGTTGCTGAAAAAGCGGAAGAACCAGTTGTTGAAAAAGCGGAAGAACCAGTTGTTGAAACCACTAAAGAACCAGTTGTTGAAAAAGCAGAAGAACCAGTCGTTGAAGAACCAGTTGCTGAAACAGCAGAAGAACCAGTTGTTGAAAGAAACCAGTTGTTGAAACCAGAAACCAAAAGAAGCCAGTTGCTGAAATAAAGAACCAATCGTTGAAACTGAAGCCAGTTGCTGAAGAACCAGTTGCTGAAGAACCAGTTGTTGAAACTAAAGAACAATTGTTGAAACCACTAAAGAACCAGTTGTTGAAACTGAAGAACAGCAGAAAAACCAGTTGCTGAAGAAACAGAAGAACCAGTTGTTGAAACCACTAAAGAACCAGTTGTTGAAACTAAAGAACCAGTTGTTGAAACAACAGAAGAACCAGTTGTTGAAACCAGTAAAGAACCAGTTGTTGAAACAACAGAAGAACCAGTTGCTGAAACCACTAAAGAACCAGTTGTTGAAAAAACTGAAGAACCAAAACAGCAGAAGAACCAGTTGTCGAAAAGACAAAAGAAGCAGTTGCTGAAATCACTGAAGAAGCAGTTGTTGAAAATACTGAAGAACCAGTTGCTGAAAAAGTGGAAGAACCTGTTGTTGAAAAAGCGGAAGAACCAGTTGTTGAAACAACTGAAGAACCAGTTGTTGAAAAAGCAGAAGAACCAGTTGCTGAAACCACTAAAGAAGCAGTTGTTGAAACCACTAAAGAACCAGTTGTTGAAAATACTGAAGAACCAGTTGTTGAAAATACTGAAGAACCAGTTGCTGAAAAAGTGGAACAACCAGTTGCTGAAAAAACAGAAGAACCAGTTGTTGAAACCACTAAAGAACCAGTTGTTGAAACCACTGAGGAACCAGTTGTTGAGGCAACAGAAGAATCAACTATCAAAACCAGTGAGGAAACAGAAATTGCTAAAAACTGTGAACCAGTTGACACACCAACTGATAAAAATTTAAGTTTAATTAAAGGAACAACACAAGCTGAAAAACTGGTAAATAAATGTGAAGAAGAAACTAAATCCTCTCAACAAATAACAACAAGCTGTTAGCGTTCAACTTCTTTATAGAGTAAGAAATTTAGAGAGTATTGTTGGAAATCATAAAATCAGCTTCAGATTTTGTAGATTAGCAAAATGTTTTAATCTTTTTTAAGAAGATTTTATCGTTACTTATTACTCAAGCTTTATCAAAAGTTTGGTTTTATACTGATTTCTTAGTAGCTTTCAGGTAGTTCTTTTTACTAAAAGCTGAATTTATTCAAAGCATGCTTTTCCTTGATTTCTTGCATTTTAGCTAGCAGTTTTATATTAGTAAAAATTAAAGTTGATTAATTAAATTAAGTATTTATAATCTTAAAAGTAAATTTTTAATGAATATTTAAAAAAATTAGTTTGAATTTTAAAACTAGATTGAAAATGATTAATAATAGTCAAGATAATTACTGGAAAGTATTATCTGAATGTTTAGATTAGTGGTTGTATTTTATATGAGATAATAATCAATTTCATCAAAATATTTCTTACAAATATCTTCAACTTCAAAAATTTTAGATGAAAAATGTGCTAGAAAAAACTGAATTAACATTTTTAGTAATTTACATCTATTCATTCTTAATCAATTTATTTTATTACAGCAACTAGTTTGATTATTTTATAGCTATCTAATAAATTTTACTTAATAAGTAACGGTATAAAACTTATTTAATGAATTGATTGAATGTTCTACAGAATTGGTGTTTTTTTTGTGTTCTATATGTAATATTATAGCGAATAATTAAATATTATTTTTTAACTATTATTAATTATTAATTATTTCTAGATTCATCAGTTGGTAATTGACAACTTCTACAAGAAGAAAAGTTAAATTCAAAGCATTTTAATTTCAAATTATTTCTTGAACAATTCTTAACTTTTTTTTTCTTCAATTTTTAACTGTGAACAAACTAACAGCTTTATTTTTTTGCACTGATTTATTTTCACTTTTTCGCTCACAATTTGACTTTAAATATGTATTTGTTTTTTTTTGTAGTCATATATAGTCTTTTTCATCGCTTATATTTCATCATCTTGAATATTTTTTTTGAAGGTCATTTTATAAAAATCTTAAGAGCATTCAAGTAGAAAAATATAAATAAATTTTAATGATGCAATTTGAATAATTTCTTTATTTCAATTTTCTATTTTACTGACTTTTTCTTTCTGTAGTTTCCGAGATATCTTAAAATCAAGTGATAAAGACTCATCAAAAAACAAAATGTTTACTTTATTCAAATTGTAGCAAATATACTTTTCATTAAAATGAATTTAAAAAAACTCGTAAATATATATAAATGGCTTATAATAATACCAAGAAACTGTAATGTTTAAGTTTATTGCAAGCTAATATTTCATTATAATTGATTTAAGTATATAAGATGTACATTTAATTTATCTTAATTATATTTGAAAGGTTCGGGTGACTAAGAAATTTATACAAATTTTATAATAATCAGCTATTATTTATAAATATAAACTCAACAAACAAAGTTTTAATTGATTATAAACCCACTGATAAATCTTCTACTTTGTATTGTAATAAAATATAGAATATTCTTGTAACCAACTAAATAGTACTATAAAAAAAGAATAAACAAAAATACTTTGATTACGTTTTGCAAATCATTCTGTTCAAAGATGAAATTCGAAAGTAAGCAATTTTCTGAGTTGGTTTTATTTATGAAAATATTTAATCTTTCGTTTTCATAAACACCTAAACGAATTTTTTTCAGTAATTTCTTTACGTAATATATCTTTGGTCCAAATGATCATTCGCTAAGGTCTTTCAAATCTTCTCAAATTTTTTTATGTGTCTTTCAAACATTTTAATTCAGGTTTTTGAAATTCAATAAAAATGCTGAATATTCAGTTCCTTGACTCAGTTATGAGTGCAGACGACACCTAAATTCATACTAAAAAGTTACAAAAAGAAAGATAGTTGTTCCCATAATAAGATCAGATCTATATTAGCAAGAATAATTCAATAGTTTAAAGAAAAATTGTTTATGAAGTTTTGGCAAAGTTGATATTTAAATAATGTAATATGTAAAAAATAGTTTCCAATTAAATAGATTGTATATAATTTTCTCTTATGTGGTTTTTATTTTATTTATTTATTTCAATAAACGCGAAGGAGGGTGCCTGAAGAGAGCACCTCTCGCTAACACACATTCTCACAAATAACATCTATTTAGTCAAAAATATAGAAAGTAAAAGATGTAACACATGGCATTTCAGTAGTCCCCAAAGCATGTGAACAATTACATATAATTATAGTAATATTAAAAAAAAAGGAAAAAAATTCAAAAATTTAATGCAACTATTTTATGAAGCTTTCGAAAACCGTTCCCAGCATTTCGAACTTAAACATTCAAGAAAATAAACAAAAAAAACTGTTTTTGCATTGATTCTGCTTAGCACGTTGTTTGCTATAAGACTGTAGCCATTCTTCTTAAACACACTTCTAAAAATTCAATTTTTTTAACAAGCTTAAAAGCAGTTTGTAAGTTAATAAGTTAAAAACTAGTATAAGAAAACATATTTAAAGGATAACAAAAACTTTACATAAGGTCAGTTTTTCAACAAATGATAAATCCAAACATTAATAGGCATAAAATTTTGTTGTATATTTTGCACAAAAAAAGTTTATTATAATTTTTTTGATAACTTTATACAAAGTTTAAGTAATAGTACCAAAAGTAAAAGTTTAATACTTTTGAATAAATTAAAAGTTTAGTTTTAACCTTGGTGATTCCCCAAATGGTTAGTTTTTCTTATTTGAAAATTAGTTCAGCAATTTGCAAATTAAATAACTTTTATGTTTATTCAAGAAGGTATCTCGCTGTAGATTTCTATTTTGAAATTAACTAAACTTTTGTTTTAAACATCAAGTTTAAAACATAATAAATTTATTTTTTAATTGTTTGTAATAACTCTCTAAATTGTGTTTATGTTTAAATTCTGTTTTAATAAAAGTGATTTATTTATTCAAATTAAATAGTTATTAAACAATTTTTAAGTAAATAATATGTAGTTATTGTAATTATTAGAGTTGAGACTATTATTTGGTATGAAAAAGCAATCAGAGTAGATAAAAGTTGTTTTAATATCAAACAGATTACAAAGAAATTGAAAAGTTATTACTTTTTTATCATGCATAAGATTATAGTGTTTCATTTTCAGCAGCTTTTGTTCTTGAAGGTTTTGTTTTAAGCCACTTAGTTATCAAGTGTTTGATCTTCTGATATAATGACATTTATTATAACCAATGAGATAAAAGTTAATTTTAGAGGTGGTGTTGTTGATATTTATAGTTTAAAGACATCTTATATATCAGAGATATAAAGTTGTTTAAATAGAATGTTGATTAAAAGTTTTTTAAATTGTGGATGATTATAATTTCAATCTTATATTTACAAAAGATGTCTTATCAATTTAAATTCAAACTAACATTTTTTATTATCTATTTTTATAATAAGTTTTTAAATTATAATTTAATTATCAATTATAAACTTATATTTGATTTTTGGTTATAGATGTAATAAGATATTTGTCAATGAGATATAAACTAATAAGATAAAATAAGTCAGAATTTTTAGAAGTTGTTATTTATTTATTATTAACTCTTTTATATTTTTTTTGGTTCTTTTGTAAAGTTCAAATAAAATTATGAGTGCTAAAGTGAAACTTTCATTGTCAACAATTAACCAATGGTCCTTGGACTTTGAAGGAAACTGCAGAAGAATTAAAGAAAGTATTCTCACTTCTAGAAAAAATGGGGCTAAGTATCGACTTGGTCCTGAGCTAGAAATTTGTGGTTATGGATGTGAAGATCATTTTTATGAAAATGATACAATCATGCACTCATGGCAGGTATCTTTCTTGTTTATTTCTTATCTTTAATGGTTTGATTAAATTAAAATAAATTTTTTAACAAAAATTGAAATATTTTTACAATTTTCAAGAATATCATTAAAAATATACAAATTTTAAAAACAATTATTTATAAAATCTAAAAATATTTTTATAGTTTCATTATAATCAATAAAAATTATAGAACAATTTTAATCAACTTTAAACCAAATTAATTATCTACTTTTCAGTTAAATATATATTAAGATATTTGCCAATAAGATATAAGCTTATAGGCTAACTTAAGTCCGATTTTTTAGAAACCGCTATTTAAGTTTAATACTTTGAAAATGAGATATAAATAAGTAGAAATATAATAACAACAGAATTGATTAAGTTTAATTACTAAATCTGTAAATAATCAGGTTTTGGCTGAGTTACTAATAATGGAGGAAACTAGAAATATGATTTGTGATGTTGGAATGCCTGTCTTGCACAACAACACCAGATATAATTGTAGAATCATTTTTCTTTACAAGAAAATACTTTTGATTCGACCCAAGTTATCTTGCTGTAATCAAGTCAGTTGAAAAACGTTTTTTTTTATGTTATTTTTGGAATAATTTTTTGTTATTTAAACAGGGCAATTATAGAGAGCTCCGTTGGTTTACTCCTTGGCTTAAAAGAAAGACTACAGAAATGTTTATGTTGCCTGATATAATACGTGAAATCACAAGTTTGTTTCTGATTGGTTTATTTCATTTTTTTCCTTTTACTTTAAAGTCAAACAAAAAAAATTTTATTTTCATAAAATTAAAAATTATTTTTTATTCAATTTAAGTTGTTCAAAGTTTGAATAAAACTTCAAAAATCTGATAATTTTAAAAGAAACCATAAAATAAAATTCTAATAACGTAAATGAGCAAGTTATTAAAATTAAATTAATATTATTTTATAAATATTAAAAGAACTATTTGCTAATCAAAGCTGTATTGAAACAAATTATAATATATATGGTTGTTTAACGAGGTGAACTTTTCATCTTAATCTTTGTTAAGTAGTTAATAAGTTTGAACTCTGGTAGTTAGTTGGCATTAGAAGATTAAGTCACTTATATTGTTAGAATATTGCTTTCAATTTAGTTCTGTAAGTAACTTGTATAACGTTTACAGATCAAACAAACGTAGAAATAGGTGATGCAGTGTTGCAATTGAAAGATACTTGCATAGGAAGTGAGATCTGCGAAGAATTATGGACAGCTGACAGTACTCATGTGTCCCAATCATTAGAAGGAGTTGAAATATTCACTAATGCAAGTGGCAGTCACTTCAATTTAAATAAAAAAGAAATGCGGTAATTCTAATTTAAAAAAGTTCTCATTACAAATCATTCAAACAAACTGAAAGTAACTAAGCAACAAAATTACTTCAACATTACATCATCTTCTCAAACTGAATTAATCCTTTAAATCTTTAAGCTTGCAACTAGCCAAGACAGCAACATCAAAAGTTGGTGGAGTTTATTTATACAACAATCTGATTGGTTGTGACGGTGGGCGTGTTTACTACGACGGAACATCATCAGTTCACGTCAACGGAGATCTGATAGCTGAAAGCTCCCAATTCAGTTTAAAAGAAGTTGAAGTGACTGTAGTAACTGTCGATTTGATGGATGTACGCTCTTACCGGTATCTGCATCGCGCGTTGATGACGTCACACTCAAGCTTCATCTTTTAGAGGTGAAAACTCATCAAGAGGGATGAGCAGTAGTGACGCGAAAGTGACGTCATACCCGCGTGTCTTCATACCGGAGTTTGGATTGTGTATGTCTTCTGATGAGTCTTTATTGAATCCAGTTGATAAGAAGATTGAATTTGTTCCGATGTCTGTGGAAGAAGAAATTGAAATGGGTCCTGCTTGTTGGTTGTGGGACTATTTACGAAGAAGTGGACAGTCTGGTTTCTTCCTGCCCCTCAGTGGTGGTATTGACAGTACATCAGTCGCGTGTATCGTGTTTTCAATGTGTGAAATGGTTTGTGATGGTTGTTGTTGGTAGTTGAGATGGTTTTTTTTTCAAATTTTTCGGTTTAGATTTGTAATGAAATGGAAAAAGGGAATGAGCAAGTGATTAAAGATATCCGAAGGATTTTAAAAGATGAAACTTATACTTTTCAATCCTCTGAACAACTATGTGGACATTTATTAACAACTTGTTACATGGCAACAGAAAACTCATCAAGTTTACCTCAAAATCATTTCAACTTTCATTTTTTTCAAACTTTTCTTACAGATGAAACACGTTCACGCGCTGAAAAGCTAGCTAAAAGAATCGGTTCGACTCATATCTCTATCAACATTGATCGGATCATCACAGCTTTCATCAATGTCTTTGTCTCAATCACTAATTGTGTCCCATCATTTACTAGAAGCAAACGAGAAAATATTGCTCTTCAAAACATACAAGCCCGTAGCAGGTAGAAATTTACTGTCATCAAAACTCTGTATTGATTTGTATTTGTAGAATGGTAATGGGTTACTTCCTGGCCCAATTGTACCCATATGCTTGTAATAAATCAGGTTCTTTACTGGTTCTTGGCTCTTCAAATGTAGATGAAAGCTTGAGAGGATACTATACTAAGTATAACTACTCAATTTTGTGGTGATAACTTTGAAACAAGTGTTGTTTTGTAGGTATGATTGCTCCAGTGCAGATCTTAACCCTATTGGAGGCATTAACAAGAAAGATTTAAGATCATTTATCAGTTATTTAATCGATAAATATAAGATTAATGAATTGAAAAGTGTGATAAATGCCGCACCTACAGCTGAGTTACAACCGCTGAAGAAAGGTAGAAGATGCTTTTGTTGTAAACCAGATCCCTGATTAAATCTTCTTAGGAACTGTTATTCAGACTGATGAGGAAGACATGGGGATGACTTATAATGAGTTAACTGTGTTTGGAAAGTTACGGAAGCTTTCTAGATGTGGACCTTATTCAATGTTTCGTAAACTTTTGGATAGTTGGAAATATTTTTGTTCACCTTCAGAAGTTAGATTGTTGTGTTGTTGTTTTTGTTACTATCAACTTTGATTTTTGTAGGTAGCTAGAAAAGTCCGGCATTTCTTTCATAGTTATTCAATTAATCGACACAAAGCTACAACAATAACCCCTTCAATGCATGCTGAAAACTATGGAACAGATGATAATAGGTTTGATTTACGACCTTACCTTTATCCTAACTGGTCTTGGCAATTTAGGTGAGTGAAAAAGTTAAAAAATCTCTAAATACAATTAACTTGGCTGGTTTGTAGTTTAGTAGAAAAAGTTTAATATTTAAAATGTAATTTTGATGTATGAATTTGTTCTGGTAATTATCTCAAAGCTAAATAATTTTAACAATAATTTGTTGATTTTTGATTAAATCTTTTTCTATTTTTTAACAGAAAAATTAATGAAGACGTTGAAAAGATTGAACGTTTAAAGAAGGAACAACTATTTCGTCTTTCTTAAACTTTTTTCTTGAATCAATCTTATTTCAACCATAGTGAGATTTGAAAATCCTCTAAAACTTAACATTAGCTTCATCGAAAACTTTATTTTTTGATGTTAAAATCATATTGTTGTAGTTAAATTTGTGCGTTACTAACAAATACTTATTTCAAAGATTATTTTTAACTATAATAAATAACTAGTTTGATTATGAAAAGATTTGTTTTGAAAAATTCAATAACTGCTAGTTAGAAACTTATTGAAAAGTTATATTTATAAACTGTTATTATCAAACTCAGAAAGTTTATATCAAGTTTATTAGCAATCTGATAAAAGTTCTACGTCTCAATAGCACTAGATTCAGTGGTGTCATCGACATCACCATAAAAAGTGGAATATGCTTTGACACTAAACGGTATTAAGCTCATCATAAAAGCACTTATTCCATAAAATATGGCACAGATATATAAGCTAGGTGTGAAAGATTCTCTTTTATTAAATGTTTCAGCCATTATTATCGGTCCAATCAAGAAACCTGTTACATCAAAACAATTAGAATTGTAAATAAAAGCAACTTATCTGTAAAATTTAAAGTTTTTAGAGGAAAAAAGCAACTTTATTGGTTAGAGTAGATAGATGAATTTAATATTATTAATAAAAGTTGCTTTCGGGTCGCTATACATAATGTAAATATTATCCTAAACATAATTTTATTCAGATTACAACAATTCTAATACTTTCATATTTGTTAATAAAAATTTAAAGGCATAGAATAAAGTTTTGATATTTTAGAAATACAAAATGTTCGAACCAAATGCGAGAACAATATTGATGTAGTTAAGTTTTCTACTCCTTAGTTTACCACCAAACGTTCTTACTGTAGTCACCATTATAAGAGCGTTTGTTGTTCCAGAAGCCAATCCACAAACTAAAGAAACAAATTTGTTGATGATACAGAACCATTTGTTTTATTATTTTTCCAATTAACCTGATGCATATAAATAGAAAGAACCTAATGTTGTGAAATGTGGGCATAGACAAGAAATAATAGCTGATGTATTTGATGATAAAACTAAGATATATATCAGATTGATCTTAAGCACATCAACAGTGAAACACAACACTAAACGACTGATGGAATCGAAAAGCCCAAAGATGATGAAAGTATTTCCAATTTCAAATGATATAAAGCCTTGAGACTTCATCAATTCAGTCTGTAAAGATGTTGAAAAACTTATCATCAAACAAATCAGTATTTCTTTAAAGGTTTATTTCAGTTTCAGTTAAAATATAAATGACTTAATATGTATATTTTTCAAGATTGAATAAAACTTACTATGAAGAAAAATGAAAAGAGGTAAGCTAAACTCCAAAAAAATAAACTAATTAACCAAAAGATGAAAACATGTGGTAAAGATTCAGTCTTTAACTCAATCACTGAAAGCAAAAGTTGGTGACTAATCGTTAAAACTTGTACTTAAAGCAATTTATATAAAGTTTGTGATTAAACTTATATTTAAACCTCCTATAACTTCTTCTTCATCAACCTTTTGGTTATCTAATATTGGGCGAAGTACTAGGATTAGAAAAGTGCTGATTATTAAGATTATAAGAGCCAAAATCCGTAGAACGATCCTCCAGTTGAAGAGATCAGCTAAGTTTAAAATACTAGAATTGATTGCCACAAAACCTGAAGAACAATTTAAGCTAAAACTTCTTAGTCTTTATAAAAGTTAATAACTATAAAAAATCATTTTAATGTAACTTAAAATACACTCACCAAATGGTACAGAGCAAGTCGCCAAGATTATAGCTTTTGTTTGATTTAAATTTGGAAAATGATCGACAATAACATTGAATGCGCTGTTATATACAAAGTTTGCAGATATTCCATAACACAGACTATCAAAATAATTAATAATTTATTTAGTGGATAGAATAAAAATCATTTTTATAAACAGTAAGTAGTGCTTTTAAAAGATTTAAAATTGTAATAACCTGTACGCTATAAATAGAAGTGCTTGAGAAGGTGAAAAAGAAGCAACAAGCAAACTAACTGCCGCTCCAAAAACACCAACAAAGGCTGTTATTCTTGCACCAAATCTTTTATATAAATAATTACTCAAAGGACAAGTCCCTAGCAAGCATCCATACCCAAAGGATGCGATCCAAACTGAAAAACAAATGATCATCAGCAGATATAAACTTGAACAAGTAACTTACTTATTTTAGGAAAATTTGCTTCATAATCTATTGATATAGGTTTCAGTAAAATTGCAAAACTTGAAAGAACCCCCATAATGGGGGTTAAAGTCATCCAAGATACAAAAACAATAAACCAACCCCAAGTTGTTGATGGTTCACCTGGTTGAATCCTAAAAAATAGTAGAAAAAATATCAAAAATATCGTAAAATTGAAATCAATTAGTTGATTGTTATAGAACTTACATTCCAATGATACCACCTCTGAATATTTCCACCAAGTCAGATCTTATGTTTCTCATTAGACCAACGAAATTGAGTTTTCTAAAAATAATTGGCATTTCAGAATGACACAATTTTTTTAAATGTCAAGCAAGTTGAAAGCTCTTCTAATATGTAATTAAATAATCGAACAATTTTAGTAAGTTGTATAAACATACATCAACTCACGATTTATTATTCTTTTCAAATATTTGAGCAGTACCAAAAACAACTGTTCCTGAGAAAATAACCATCACTAATAGAATGAAAAGTATTCTAAATATAGCTGGTCCTAATATTGTTTTTGTGGATTCAGGTTTTTGTCTTGAAGTTTTTATCAAATCGAAACTAGAAGAATTTCTTCTTTGAAAATTGACTGAAATATATTTTAAATCATTGAAATTCTTGTAAATTACCAAATATAGAAACAAACCACACAGATTTTCAAAGCATTGATCTGTAACAGGACAGAAAGAACAAGGTTTTCCGTTGAAGTAAGGAACATAAGGTGGACTTGAGATGCTGAAGAAATATTTCTAGATGTATTTCTGTCAGTTGCTTATAAAAACTCAGTTTACTAATAGACTAGTTTTATTTCAATGTGAAAAAACTTTATTTAAAGTACAAAAAGTGGATAATGAAATTATGTTTTGAAAACTTACGAGGGTGTGTAGTAACAAGAAAGTAATATAGCATTTTTTACATCGATGCCAAGAACATTGATTTCATCGCATTTGCTCCAACCACACCCCATTTTATCAGTTTGTCTCCAAATTATTCGGATATAATCTTCACAAGGACCTCCACTGCAATCTTGTTTACCAATATTGAAGTAAATGTGATTACTTATCCAAGTATCAACCTTTAAAATTACTTTAAAGTTTTCTTTTTATAAGATTCAGTTTTTAAACAATTATTTACCACTTTTTCAAGAGACAGTAAATCTTCGGATTCAATACCCCAAATTACAAAAAGATTTTCATTAGATTTAGAGCTACTATAAGATTCCCACTTATTTTTAGAAGTAAATTTTTTGAACTGACATGTCTTAGAGCGTTTCAAAGCCTTTTCTTCTAAGTCCTGGTCCCAAGTCTGTGATACAAATTATTTTTAGATTTTTCAGATAAATCAAAGCACTGTTTCGAAATCTAAAGGTCCCTGGCGACCTTGCAGTAAGATCAAAGAAAGTAAACTCATTTAAGCTGAAAATCCTTTTGTCTTTTTGTATTTGTTCTTTTATATCACTTATTTTTATTCTGCGTGTCGCAAACGATTGAACATTTATTATATTATAAATAATTTATTATTATTTTATTATTATAAAAATGAGTTTTACAAAATTAATCTCAACACAAATTTCAATTTTACTTTAGAAATAGCACGAAATAAAATGAATACCTAAATATCAGGACATTTATTCTGTCTATCTACAACTTATGCATTTGATTATTACATTTATGTCAAAACAAGTAGAATGCAGCTTTATTTTTTATAAATCTTTATATTTTATTCTATATAACTTACTATTTCCATCATTTCATCAGCAAAAGGTTGAACTTTTGATCTTGCGTAATTATGAAGAAGTAATAACTCTTTCAGTTTATTTTTACTCATGTAATCTGGCCTTTTATAGTTTGTCTGTAATTTAAGACATTAATTCATTTGCTAATATTTTATTTTCAAATTAAGAGTATTTTAAATATTAGTTTTAATATGAGGTTGTAGCTATTTTTATAAGTATATTTTTATTAAACCAGCTTTTATTATAATTTTTTTTTTAATTTAGCAAAAAATATTTGACAATTGTACCGAAATAGCTGATATTTGATTTTGAAATCTTAAAATTGATTTTTGGGAGGACTTTGTTCCTGCAAATAAAGTGCTTTTAGGTTTGTATTGGAAATTTGTATTTTCAAATTCAGACTGTAATTCATGATAAAAGGCTTCACTGTTTTTGTTAAAACTTTCAAACTTATCTGTTAAATATTCCTTCGTCCAGTTCATTAATTTACATCTTTGTAAACTTACAAAAGGGACCTCTACTTTTAAACTATCCTGACCACTTTTCTGAGAAAAGTTGTTTTTGCTATCAACATTGAACTGTAGACAGGAGCTATGTGGTAGCAAAAGAAAGAATAAGTAAAAGAAAACTAAAGATTTATTGAAAATTTTTACAATAAAATTCACCATAATCCTATTTTAAACAATTTTTACTTCAAAAAATTGTTTGAAAATAAATGTGTAGCTTTAAAAAAGTATTATTTCTAATTAAATTTCAAATTTCAAATTTACATGACGTCATAAAGAAAATTCAAAATTGAGATTCGAATCCCTGATACTATTTCATCTCTTGGCTATCTTTTTTTTCATTTTGTCATAAATGAAATACAACTGAAAATTTGATATTTATAAATTATTAAACAATAATTAACTTTATATGAAAGATTTTTTTTAGCTACAATAAAGTCTCGTGTTAGTCGTCAGTCAAATTGAGCAAACTGGTATTCTATATCAAGTACCACTCCAAGATTTTTTTAGGAATTTATATATCAGTGCTTTTAAAGTGGCTCCTTGAGTAAACTGACAACTATAATTGAAGCAAACATATTTTCATGAAGCGCAAAAAACATTTAAATCGCTAATTTTATTTTTTTATGCATGCTTTGTTGCTTTAGTTTAAGAAACGTCAAAACTGATCTATATTGATATAGTCAATGACATAGTTCTTTGCAAATAGTTCATATTTAAACAGATTTTTCAATAGGGTAACCACAGTTTAGAGTTATCTTTTCGGTTCCATCACTACATCAAAGTCCATTACCTCTTTTAAAATTTGATAAAAAATATGATTTAAGTAACTTCTTTTACAAGTGGTATATAATACTGCCAGTTTATTCATTTTCTCCACTTACTTTACATTTTTCAATCACAACTTATATTTTAGTTATGCCTCTACAGTGTTCATATTCTTTCTATAATACTAATGCCAAATCGTGATACTTAAGACCTTTTCTGCTCATATTGTTCTCTTTTTGTTCGCTATAAAAGCTGTATAACTTGTCATCTGCAGCCATGCGTTTAAGAAAATAAATATTATAGATTTTTATTTAAACTTTTGAGATTGAAGGTTTACATTTTTCTAGAGTTATTGAAACTGCTGAATTTTTAAGACTTTTTTTTTATTCCTTAGAAGTTTTATCTGACCTTTCTGATTAAAGTTCAAAAGTCAAGTTAACAAAAGTATACCTAATAGTTTTCAATACCGTACGGAAATTTTGGAAGTATTTAACCTAAGAGCTAACATACCAAAAATAGCTTTTATATTTTCTACTAGCTTGCGCAAACGAAAATGTCATTAAAACTTGGGTAAAGGGCCTTGGTAGACTGTTTTATGACAAAACTTCTAGGAGACGTAAAACTCCGAATTTAAAACTAGAATTAAAGCCTCGACAGTTCGTCAGTGTACTTATAGTGATTTTGGCAACTTATGCAACGCCAGCTGGGCCTAGACGCATCAGTCCATTTGTTTCGCAGCATACCTTGTCAGCCTATAAAGTGGAATCTTGCTATGTAAGAAACAACTGGATATCCATAATTTATGCCCTGGCTTACATAGCCGTTTTCGACCAAAAGTAGGCTATATGACTATAAGCTTATCTTAAAATAATTGACAGCATATTAAAGTTATTCTCACAGGTTATTCAAAGTTGTTCAAATTAGTATCAAAGTAATTTTAGCTGTAAAACTTTTAATAATCATTACAGTTTTGTTTAACTGCAATATCTTAGCTCTATGAGGTAATTTCAAAAATCTACTATCAAATTAAATCAAAAATGTGAAACTAGTTTTTAAAAAGAAAATATTAATTCATCAGATTTTTATTTTTTTAAATACTTTAAAATTTTTCAATTGGTAATGTTTTTACCACGTGACAAAATCAACCAATAGCTTTTCCGTCTAGGCCTAAGCCAGCTTCAGCATAGTCATACTTTACTTCTTCTTTTTTAAGGTAGTACTACGTAAAAAATATTAAATGGATGGTGATTGTAGAGTATACGTTGGAAATCTTCCTCCAGATGTTCGTGAAAATGAGGTAGAAGATTTGTTTTATAAATATGGTCGAATAAGAAATGTTACTTTGAAAACAAGAAGAGGTCCGCCTTTTGCATTTGTCGAATTTGATGACCCAAGGTACTTATTTGCGATTTTAAGAGAAACAAATTTTCAGAAACTAATTCATTTATTTATTTCAATAAATGTGAAGGAGGGTGCCTGAAAAGAGCATCTCCCGCTAACGCACATTATCACAAATAACATTATTCTTAGTAATAACAGTTAAATTTTTTATAGTTGATTTTGTATTAGATTTAATATTTTAAAATTAATTTAAGGATAGTTTGTATGATAATAAATAAAGCAATTTTGTTTTTAGATATATCTTACTTATGTAAAAATAAATTAATATTTTCTTATTTTTGAATTATGATTTTAATAGTTAAAGCAGTCTCTTTTTATATTATAACTGTTTTTTTTTATTAGTTATTTTTGTCATTAAAATAATCATTAAATATTTTATAATAAATTTAAATTTTTATAACCTTTGTATTTAGTTTAGAATTATAAATGTCTTCTTGAATAACTAATATACTATCATGTGTTATATTTGTCATTGGATTATACATTAATTTTGTTTTATTTTTAACATTAGTTAATTATTAATTTATTTAAGTACTTATTTATAAAATAATAAAACTAAAATGTCAAAAGGCATTAAAAAACCACAAAAAGCAGAAAAGTTATAAATTATAATAAATACTAAATATAGAATGGTTCTTGTTTAGTCAATATTTTTTATATTTTTATTATTTTTAACAGATAGTTTTGATATAAATTTTTGCAGATAAAATTTTAAACTTATTATAATAAAATGTAATAAAATATACATATTTGAATAAAATATGACTTGATTAAAATAAATTTATATCTTTTATAATACTTGATTTTTCATTTATTTAACAGTTTTTTCATTCATAAACTATCAATTTCAATGTCATATAGAGATGCACGTGACGCAGTCCATGGTAGAAATGGCTACAATTTTGATGGCTATCGACTTCGTGTTGAACATCCAAGAGATAACAGAGACAACCGAAATACCTTTTCTCGTCCACCAAGACCTCAGTACAACTCGTATTCTTTTCGGCATGGAGCACCACCTTCTAGAAGAACTGAACATCGAGTAATCATTTCAGGTATACTTGTATTCAAACATCCACTTTTTTATGGAATAAAATAACTTTTCTATAATCTCTTATTTGTTTTACTTCCTGTAAGAGTTTGTAAAGTAACTTTAAAAATATTTTTACTGAGCTGAAAATTGTTTTATCAGATTTCAACGCAAATATGGCCTTTTGGTGTTTACTAAACATATTGGGTGTGGATAATGGAATCTAATAGCAATTTGAATGTCTTGTATTTAGGTTTACCCCCAACTGGAAGCTGGCAAGATTTAAAGGATCACATGAGAGAAGCTGGTGACGTTTGTTATGCTGATGTAAACCGGGATGGAACTGGAATTGTGGAGTTTATGAACCGTGAAGATATGAAATTTGCTGTGAAAAATTTAGATGACACCAAGTTTCGTTCTCATGAGGTTGGTCAGAGTCTTCTTTCTAGTCTCAGCAAGATTAAGATTTCTAACACAACTACATCTAATCTCTTCTCCAGTTCTCCGGGATTTTCTGATCTTTTTCATCTACTTTATACATAATCTTCATCTTTTTATATTTAGGGAGAATCTGCTTACATAAGAGTTCGTATGGATGAAGATATCTCATCTCATCGATCAAGATCTCGAAGCTATAACGGCCGACGTTCGCCTTCTTACTCTCCCAGAGCTCGTTCTATTTCTGGATCTCCTAAAAATCAAAGGCGATCTTACTCGAGATCTCCAGTTCGGTCAAGGTCTCCTTAAATGTGACAAGTAGAAACTGCTGTCACCCCTTTGCTGCGTAATTCTCTCATTTTTGGAGATTGTATGATAAAAGCTGATTATAAAAAGATCCCTTTTTGACAATTTGAAGCGTATCATTTTTAATTACGCTTGCTTTATCAAAAAACTCCAATTTTGAAGACATTACATGGCACGATTTTAACAAAAAATATAGATAAATTTCCCTCTATTCATTCCTTAAGATTAAATACGATTGAATTAACGGAATTCCAGTGGACAGTTGGTTCCTGGACCAGTTCACGCAGGTGGATTTAACAGACATGGTTAGATTTTAGTGATTGATGATTATGAAGTTTTTCATTATAGTTTCTCCTTATTCACTCCTTCTTAGCTCAGTAACATTACCGAATATAAACGATTTCAATAAGCGAGGGTTTTGTCGTAAAATAAAGAGCTGTACTCTCAATTTGCTTCGTTATCCACTTAAAGTTGTTTTAATTTTTGTCAGATAACTTCTGGACGGAGATTAAAGATATTTTAACGGAAACTTGTTTGCGTGGAAACTAAATAATTTTCACATTTACTATATCTGTTTGGAGCTGACGGAATTGTCGCTCGTCGGAGATTAACTTTATTGGTGGAGGGTTTACGGACTTCACTAACATGATAAAGGATAAAACCAGATAACCATATTTTAATTTCATCTTTTCCATTTCTTAATCTATCAAATTTAATGGGGTTAAAATATCTATTCTATTTTATAAACCAATCTTCCAACTTGATAGATTTAAGGGGCTTACAATAAGGGCTCGATTTTAAAAGGGGATAATACTCGTATATAACGATTCATCACTATCTATTTTATGATTGAAATACGTAACTAGTTTCTAAATAATTTCTATATTTTAGAACTATTTAAGTTCTAATTATTGAAAGTTATTTAAGTAATTAATTTTATTACTCAAAGTAAATTTGTTAAATAAATAGTTTAACAAAGTGCACAGGAACTATGAGCTTGTAGTAGTTGGAGGAAATGGTTTCTATGTCTACAAATTATCTAGTATGCTTTCAATTTCTAGATTGGTAAATATAGAATTGATTCTGTCCAAACAGAATACAAATTTTTCTATTTTAACTTTGATAGTATTTAATAAGAAGTGATTTTACAATCTAATAAATTGAAATCTATTAATTCATGTTTGATTCATTCAGTAAAGTTAAATAATTCCTAACAAGTTTTGAGTTGTACATTAATGTTAGGCTGAAGTTACAATCGCCTATAGATTTTGTGATGTTGATGTAATTGAGTAAGTTTATAGACATTTCTAACCAAGCAATCTATTCGAAATCTTTTCAACCAATAATTTGTAGAACTTCATGAAAAACAACATTTTAAAAATTCTAATTTTTTATTTAAAGCAATTTAGTTTTGTAAGATGTTTGCTGATTAATCAAATCTAAAAAATTTGATATCTCATTGAAATGATAAAACTTCCTGTTTTGAGTATTTCAAATATTATTAGTTTAATATGTTGGTAAAAAGAAGATAATTCTTTCACTGAAATTGCTTGTAGACTTCAATTTTTATCAAACTTTTTAAGTAGGGTGAATAAGTAATGTTGAAAAATATATAAACACCTCAGTAATCGAAGAGTAGAGATCCATTAAAGCGTGAAGTTGTTAGATAGTAGTGAAGCTTTGTTGCAAGGTAGAATAGATGAGTTTACAAGTTTAAACAAAAATAAAAGGATTTAAGTCAGAGTAAATGATAGATTTAGCTGAAGCAACGACAAATAATAAAGTATTTCAAACTCATTGTAATGATAATAGCTTGTTATATCGAGCTTTATTCAAATGAATAAGGCGACAACAATAACGATACGCGATATCTACCACAAAGCCTATTACCCAATGACAACAATTATCATTTACAGTATAAAACACTAACTTTAAAAAGCTGATATATAAATGTGACGAATTTTATATAAAAACGTAAATCTTATATCTTCAACGATGTTTTAATGTAAATGTTGACCTCAAGCTAGAAAGTCTTAAAATTCAGTGGCCTGACAACAAATGTACATCATACTAAGCAAGCAAAAGCTTCACTAGCTCGTATGGCAAGATATCAAAAGTTAAACGCAGCATCAGCCATTTTTGTCTTCGCTTTAAGATACATGCAAGCGAGATATGAAATCGTTTAACATCAACACTACAATGAAAAGATATTTTAGTAAACCACCCTAAATGGTGCTTTCTACTCCGTAAATAATTGAAGAATAGAGAAGAAAAATCAACTTCAAGAAAAAGAAATTCTTGAAATAAGATTTGACTAAGACAACGGAAATGAAAAGTGTTAAGTTTATTTTCGTTAACCTTCCACAAGGACCAAGTTTTACTTGAGTACATACTTGCGTATCTCATCTTTATAGCTATAAATTAAAGACTAGTTGAAAGTAAATCTGATTTCTTAAGTAACAGAAACTATTTTACTTTTATTTTAAAAGAGAATGTAGCGCGCGGTTACTTCTATATTAATAACATTTCCTTCTGCGGTCGAATACTTTTTTGATATAGATTCAAATATACCATACTCATTCATAGCTGACTTAGTGCCAAGTTAATAGAACTGAAAAAAAAAGCTCCAAACTTTCATAAAACTGGAAATATGGAATTAGCTTCAGTTCTAAATAAAGGATTTTTCTCAAAATAGTTTTTTAAAGAAACTTTTATGCTACTGTTAATATTTAAATTAGTATATACAACCTTCTGAGCAATTGTACTCAAAATTAATCGTTTCATTTGTCGGCTTTATAAAACTGTTGGACAAAAGTACATTGACATAAAAAGTTGTTATTTTTTTGGTGAAAATGATTTAAAAACTTGTACTATTACAGAAAAGGGGTCTTTTAACTACAAAACCATTTTCTTAACTAAATAGATAAACAAATATCACATTTGATAAGAGAGTGTCTTTCTAAAAAGACCTTAGTACAAAATAAAGATACTAATAATAAAGCTTGTCACCATGCTTGACAAAATATTAATTTTAGAAAATGACCAGTTTAGGTTCTTCTTACTTTCAAACGGAACATTATTTTCAAAAACTTTCTTATAATAAGCAAACGTAAAAAAAAGTCTAAAAAGCTTTTGGTGCTGATGATTGAAGAGTTTTTAAATCGAAGGGCTACTTCACTTTTTATAAGGGAATTTAAGCTAACTTTGATTATATTAGAGTGAAAGTAACTATAAAAAACAGAAAATTAATTTTCTGATATAAGACGTTGCTGAATTTTTAAGATTTTTTACAGTTTTCTGATCCTTTTATTTTACAAGAAACGTTTATTTTCCTGCTTAAGATTTATAGCAAGATCTTTACAACATTTCTTCGTCTTGCAACTAAACCAAAAGAGAAACGAATTAAAGTTTGTGTTTTTCTAACTTAGACAAACGCATTTATAAATCACTGTTGGATTTTCTTTGCAAACATTATATTTTATAATTGCAAAAAGTAAACTAGAATAAATGGAAGCACAACTTTAGATATCAGGCTGTTTTTGTTCTGTGGTATATATAGTTGAAAATAAATTCATAGAAACAGAAACCTTTTTCTTCTATCGTCACAACATCGATCTTGCAAAATGCAGCCTTCTCGCGTAAGTACATCTTAAAAGACATTTTTATCTTTTTTAATTTTAGATTTATAGAAACCAAGAAAAAACTCAAGTCCAGAGAAAAAGAAATCTGAAACTAAATTTAAAATGATTCTGAAAAGGTTTGTGTTTACTTGAGGAAGATTAAAGTTTGATTTAAGCGGTGTTTTACAGTTTCCCAGCTGCTGATAAAGCTAGCCCTGAATATTACGATGCGTGTCCACCAGGAGGTTCTCTAACAGAACCTGTAGAGAAACCTCTAAGAGCTGATTTAAAATCGCTGACTCAGGTTTCATTATCAACTACTTGCTTTCTAACGACTAAATTCCTGTTCTATTATCACTTTTTAACATTCTATCCCGTTTGAGTTATAACACTTTTTGAAATTATCAGGTGCAACGTCGAAGTAATCGCGATGAAATCAAGACTTCAGTGGAAAAATTCTTGAAGCGCGATCAGAAAGCTCAGAAAGTGAATAAGAAAATAGATAAATTAAGATCTTCAATTCGTTGTGGAAATAAAAGCTGGAAAGTAAGTTTTTTGTTAAATATATTTTAAATACTCTGTAGTTATGAAATCCTCTTATTTCTAGGTGAATAGCTACTTGATGTTATGCTTCTTGTTTGTGTTGATCGCTTTACTTGTTTATCTAATCATTAGCATATACGTTGAATATATTAACTTAGTTGAATGATTATTTTAACTTTTCTTTAGGACTTTCTAAGACTTTAGTAATTACATTCCTGTAACTTTCTATGTTTGACAATTTTTCAGAAGTCATTTTTGCCTTATTACAAATTAGTCTAATCTTAATTTTAAAATTTGAAATCTAAAAAATTTTCTTCTAAAATCCGATAAATTTTTGTGAATAAAATTGGCAACTGCAAAAAATTTTCTGTGGTCATCTACTGTCAGTTGAAACTGAAACTGAAGATGAATAGTTCAGACTCAAAACCTTTAATATAGATGGAGTTTGAGAAATCGAAGTTAGGGTGATAGTTGCAGCATTTAAACATCATTTAAGCAGTTCATAGTAGTTGCTGCTTGCTGAGATAAGAGATAGATGCCGGAGTATTCAAAGAAGTTTTGGATACACATTGCTAGCTGTGGACTTCTAGATTAGTACTATAATGGCCGAATTTTTTTCTATATTTTTAGTAGTTTTGCTAAATATTTTATATTTTAAATATTGGGTTATCAATTTGTCACTTCAAGGTAGCCTCTACAAAAGCTAAGGTGCTTCTGTTGGATACATAGATGAAATACAGAATTCGTTTCTTCTTGTTAATAACTTTATAGATTTTTGACAACTTTTTTGTTGTTGGAAATGTTCACTGCAAATATTTGGTGGAGGTCCAGACGTTTCTTACTCGTACATTGATAACTTTGTGCATTTTTTGTTTTGTAAGTAATTTACTGCGAATATTATTAATCTATTAAAAAGAATCATTGCATATCTCTAAAACAGTTGTATAGTTTTATGTAAAGAAGCTTAAGACTCCAAATCAAACCTAAATATTAATTAAGTAAGTTTTTAGCAGAGAATACTTGGATAGCTTTAAGTTTTTCAACGATTTACAGCAAATTCTTGAATGAAAATGGAATTTCAAATCGAATAATATTTTCTGGTGTTTGCAGCACGTGAATCGCTAAGTGGAAAAAATCGAAAACTTGATTGGTTGTTCTTTATAATTGACCAACAAATTTCATCTTATGTGAAAGTATACTTTTTCAAATCCTCAAAATAACTCTAAGCTACCAAAACATCAAAGTAAATAAAAGACGTTTTTGTTTATGACTTGTCTTAGAACAGTTACTAAAGATTATCTTCTAATTCATAATCTTGAAATTTTATCTATGTTTCCAAATAATAACAATTAAATTTTTGATTTCAGTTGAGATGAAGTCCACGAGTTTTTAAAGTTTTATAAAAAGATTTTTTCACTACTGAAGATTTCAAATCATATAAAACATCGTTTTTAAATGTTAGTTTAATTAATCAAATGTTAAGAAATTTGCAAACCTTTTGTAACTGGTTGTTATAAGAATTACAAATTTTAGCGATTATACAAAGTTTTAGTCAAGTTAACAATTTTCAACTAAAACAGTTTTAAACTAATCTGTATTTTAAAGCTAATGTAATTTTGAAACTTTTTTTTACAATCGAATAATTTGATTCTAATCAAGCTAAAAAACAATTTTCAGTTTCTGCTGATTAAAGATTTGAGAAAATCACAGCATGAACCAATTTTTAATTAAATCGTTTTTAAAGAAACATTTACCGATTTCAAAACAATTTTAACAAAATTAAATTTAAGCAAAATTGAAGCTAAAGGTAATTTGTCAGCATATTTGAGAAATGTTTTTTGTGATAAGTTAGTTGATGAAAAATATCTTTAAAAGGTTCAGAACAAATGTTATTCAGAGAAAAGGAGGTCTTTAAAACAGGTCTTTTGGAAGAAAAATACAAAATCAGGAAATAATTCTCTTAAACAAATAGTTTTAATCAATTAACAGTTTTGAATAAACGAATAAGTAGCAAAGAAATCGGTGTACGACAATTGCTAGACTGAAAGTTTGAAAATATGAGTTTTAAACACTAAAAAATTAGTATTTCTAACTTTTAATGAAACTGGTATCTAGAATTTGAGTTATTTTTAAGTGTTCAGGTTTTAGCTACAATTATTTTAGATTAACTGATAAAAAAAGAAAGTTAAAATCGATTTTAAAAATAAAATTGCAAAAAAAATCAGTCTCGAAAACCTAGGAAATCTTATAAAGGACACACAACACAAATTAAAACCATCTTCTGATATTCAAAGCAATTTACAGGCAGAAAAACAAAAAAAACGAAGAAAAGGTAAATAGATGTCTCTGATGAAAAACTCAAATTTGAATATCAATTAAAAGTTCTTGGCAGTTATTAGTAATTGCTCTTCAGTTGTTCGAGAAAAAGTTTAGCTTTCCCAACAGAATTGAGTATAACAGATAGGACATTTATCTTGAATATAAAACCATTTTTTTAAACAGTTTTCATGAAAAATATGCCCACAGTGCATTTTCTTTGCTGCATTTGTTTCTAACTGTAAAGCAAAAAGCTTTAAGACATCATTTCACAAAGAATATAAGTGACAACAATACTTTTTAATGATTAAAACTGAAATTTAATAATAGTTTAAACTAAAGTAACATTAGATAAAGTTTTATATTAAATATCAGTAAATTTATTATTCAAAATTTTAACTAAATAATCTACAATATCTCAACATTTAATCCAAAATAAAAATGAGGAAATTAACTGACACTAAAACTACATCTGCAAATTGGACAGACATCTTCTTTTTCTTCAATTTCTTCTTTTGTTGCATGAGGAAGCGAACGAACTTTTTTAGCGGCATTTCGTCTCATCGACCAAATTTTCCAACCTTCACCACCTCTTTGAACGATGCAGTAGTATGTATAAACTGCCAGTAGCAGTATCACTGAAATTGGATTGAAAGTTTCATAAAAAAACATGAACAAAAGTTGCTGTTTGTAAATCAACACTAACTGATGATTAGTTGATTATCTATTTACTCTAGTAATAATTTAAAGTTTGTTTTTTTCAAAATTAAGTTAACAAACAAGCAATAAACTTTTGAAATTTATTTAGTATGTAAATTTGTCAAACAAATTTGTTAATAATAAAACTTACTTACCTACAATACTAGTCATTTCATTATAAAATTTTCCAATGATATAACCACACATACTGAGAGTTATAAAAAATTCGATAGCTCTACAAGCACCACGGATATAGAACATTACATCATCAAGATTATCCCAGCCTTGAGTAAAGACATAATCAAAAGTTAACACAGAGTAAATGATGAGTGACCCAAACATCAATGAAAAAGTATTCAGATAATTATAAGTCAGAATAAAAATCCAAAAAGATGAACTGAAAAAGAAGAATTATTAGTCAAAATCCAAAATTAAACATCAAATATTAACCTCATACTAGACAAGCACATATATGACAGAACTCCTGAAACCAGAAGAAGAGATAGAGACAGCAATAAGATGCGGATATTTTGCCAAATCGACCCATTATGGGCGGTGGACAGGGCCATCAACATTGGGTCGATTATATTGAAAAAACTTTGAAACTATAAAAAATTAAACAAAAAATTTTTGACAAAAAACAAATTTTTCAGCATTTATACTAACTATTAATGTTTAATTAAGTAAATGTTTAAGAGTTGAGATAAATCTAACTTGTGAAGAAGCAATTGTGAAGAGGATGTAATTGATCATTGTAAACCGATGCTCTAAAGATGAATTGAGTAAATCACTGTATAAAGTCATCACCAACACTGTTATTCCATCTATTGCTCCTATATTCCACAGAAAAAACTAAAATGTATAATTTGTATAAAAAATATTTTATACTAATAATTTCAGCGAGTTTTTCACGAGTTAAAAGTATTGACTTATGAGTTACCTGTCATAGGACCACTAACTACATCAGGGCGATGGCTTTCAAATGACCAATGAAGCCAAGATCTAGACAAAAAATCAACTATTAACAAAATAGAGGTAAGAGAAATATTGTGTATCAAATCAAGTTTTAAAAAATTAATTTACCTTATAAGAAAATATTGACATTTGACAATATTTGCTGTAATCAAAGCCAACCCAAATAAATTAATTGTTGTACTTAAACACTCTGATATGCTAATAGCTATAGGAATGAGAACTTTATGTGTTTCTAAAAAAGGATCTTCCCATAAAGTGAAATTTAAATGTTTATGACCATCATTCACAAATACATTAAAGAAAAGTTTTGGCAAAAATCTTACTACCCAACAACACATGATAAGATTTTGTACTTGATATTCAAATTTAGCCAATGACAATATACCATACCATCCATAAAACCCAATTATTAATTTAAGTTTAAGCCAAGCTAGATGAAGCTGTTTTAGTATTCGCCCTGCAACTCCAATAGTTATAAGAAGAAAAGAAAAGCAAGTGAACTGATAAGAGAAGTTGACCAGAGTTTCTAAACAACATATATCAAAAAATAAAGCAAACCAAGGTAACAATGGTCCAATAAATAAATATAATTCCCAACGTTTAGACAACTCTACATATATATAAGATGAAAAAAGAAATAAAAGTTGCTGAATAAGAAATATTGTGACTTTAGTTTGTATATGACTATCAGTTTCAATTGGAAACTTGGATAGAAATGTTGAATCCATCAGTAAAGTTGAAATGTTGAAATATGACAAATTTGGAGGTAATAAAAGATTGAAAATACAATGACTCAAACAAACACAACTTAAACAAATTGTTTGTAAATAAAAGGCAGATATAAATGTTGGTGGACATAGTAGCAAAATCCATGAAAAAATGAACAAAATATTATCTAAATAAGGAAAAAATTTAAAATATGTACTATTTTGCAACAAGACAAAATCTTTTAGAGTTAAACTACCCATGTACAAAAATTCTAACACTAATACAGCTGGAAGTCTAAGAACTATACCAATAATATGTTTTTTCCAATTTTCATTCAACATTTTAAGGAGTAAAACAAACCAGTCTTATGAACATTACAAAGTACCTTAAAATGAAACCTATAGAGAAAAATCATTTAGAAATTCATGAAGATATCATTGAACAGACTAAAAAATGATAAAATAGTTTCTTTTATAAATAAATAAAAACAGTTTATACTAAAAATAAACATGATTATGTAATAAATCTTTTTGTTAACTTTATTAAAAGTAGCTTAAACTTTTAACCTAGATAAAAACCTTTTTTATACATTCTTATGTTTACATTATCAACTGAATAAAAATTATTAAAAAATTAAACAAATAAATAAAATAGATATTTTAACATTTTTAAAACGCCATATGACTTAACTTCATAATATATGAATATATTACAAGTTCATAACGTTAATTTTTCTTAGTCATTGTTGTTTTTATAATTGCTTTAAAAAATATATGTAAAAAGTTGCAACAAATTTACTTAAAAATATTTAAGATAAAAACAAAAGTATTTAAGCATATTTCAAAATTTTTTATTATTGTATAAATATACAAAAAAAATCAGCAAACAGAAACATATATTAATTTTGATGATTGCAGTAATCTAAGATTTGTTTGTATTATAAGCTGTGTTCTCTAAACCGAAACAAATTGGAGTTTTTATTTTAAACCCGTAAAACTTGAATATACGGTGCTGTATTTTACAGGTAGTTTCAAAATCAAAGTTTATATTTATAAACGATTTGACATTATACTTTAAATGATAATGCGATTTAAGTTTAATATTAATATAACAAATTTATAAATTCATTTTTATATAATTAAGGAGATTTGAGTCTTATTAATAGTAAATATTTTATTTATTTGTATTTTATGCAAATATGCAGATCTTAAAGCAAACAGGCAACGATATCGCTAAAAATGAAAGTATAGCAGTTCAACATCCGTAGTGTAGGTAAAAACAGAAACACTGCAAAGGCAGTATATGTAATTTATAATAAAATTGTAAGAACTTCATGATGCCAAAAAAGTAAAAAAAAAAGGCAAAAAAAGCGTTTTTTGTCAAAAAGTATGGTTCTAGAAGAAGTGACAGAATCATGTAGCAATAGAGTGGAAAAGAGAAAACCAATCTGTGGATCCTATTGAAAAAGCTGTTAGTCCTCTGGGTGCTGTTAAAGATTGGGTTCTTCTGAGACCTGTGGAAGATTAAGGTTCTCAAAAAATCTTTATAGTTAAGATGAGAGAAACCGTTTATGTTTAAAAAAATATTATGAAGTTGGAGAAAAATCGTGATAAGGTTTATTGTTAAGCTTTGAAAGACGGTTTTTTCATAAGGAAAAGGGAATGCCAGATCTAAGAAACAACTTAACTAGTAAACGATTTTTGAATTGATTAAAGATTTTGAATATTCTTTTAATGTTAGGACTCCATACAGAAGAGTTAAACTCTAACTTGGGATGGGTTAACTATTTCTGATATTTTTACAAATCTGAAATTAATTAACTAAACCTAAAAATGTTGACCAAATAGTCTAGAAGAACCTTTTTAAAGTCATAAAAGATGAAAACGTCTAAGTGTATAATGAGAAGATAGCAGATATTTTTCTTGTTGTTTAGATATAAATCGAATAGTGCTGAGTTAGAATTTAAAAGTTTATTAATTGAGAACATTTGTCTGCAGCTAGCTTGAGTTATCTACATTAAAGTCATAGACTCCAAAGAAGATTGAAAGACCTCAGAGAGCAAGAATACGTTCAAGAACGGCCTACCCGTTCAGTAGTCAGTAAGGTACAGATAGCAACAAACGTATAGCTCTCTGCATAAAGGGCATAGCAACCCTAGTCAGCGTATACGCGCGCACCTTGTACACTGCTGATGACGTTAAAGCTGCGTTTTATGAAACTCAATCTTGTTATTTTCAAACACAACGATCTCATAAACCTGGGCGGATGTAACGCAATAGGGATCACCATTCGTGGACTCGCTGTCTCGGACGTTTTAGTTTTAACGAATTCTAAACCTTCTTGGGCTTTGTCTTTCGCAAAATCTCTTTATCACTACTCCTTTTTCACAACTTAAGGTTTCTTGGAGGCGCTCTAAGCATTGGCATCACCCAAACATCATCTAGGTAAGAGGTAGCCTTCTAGGAAATTGATAAGATCACACCATAGTACTGAATACAACGGTCTCTAGTATGCTGCAGATTGTATCTTTCAAGTAAGATAATGTACAAAAACTGTATATATGTATAAAATATTGTTGAAAAACTTCACCTAAACCGCGCTTAAACACTATCGTACAGCGTGTACTGGAAAAAGTTGTACAATTCTCAACTTTAAAAGATAGGCAAAGACTGGTTCGAAGAAAAGATAGATTTATCGCTACCCTAACGCTGAGCGGAAACGTCAAGCGCATTTAAAACATAAGCCAAAAAAGCTATAAGCCAAAAAAGACACTTTGTAGAACTACAAGAAAATGTGCTAATCAGTTTTGGTTTTGTCAAAAGCAAAGGGTGACTTTGTTCATGTGGTATTAGGTGCGATCAAACAGGATCTTCTACAATAGAAATAAGCACTTAAGGAGGTTGAGCATTTTGAATTTTTAAACATTTTAAATATTTTTTAAACAATTAAGGAGCATTTTCTCTTCTCGACCATCAACAAAACATCGTGACGAATACCGCGCTAGATAAAATGAAATGATCAATCATACACGATCTAGATTGCGAACCAAAAAGAGAAAAATCATTTCATGAATGGGTTCTGGGAAGCACCAGGTAGCGATGATATATCACCTAACCTTTTGAAACAACTTTTTATTTTATTAAAACTAAAAACAATTTGGTGAGAAATCAGAAACAAGATGACATTTTTCAGAAGTATTTTTGCTAATCAGTTTATTATTAAAGATTTTCCAGAAGTAATTAGAACTTAAACCAATCAGCAAATGACTAATTAATTTGTGGAGCAAATTATTGATAAAGTTTTAAAGACTAAACTAAAGATTTTTTAGTAACAAGCAAATAATACTCACCAAGAATCTGGTGAAAAAATTTGGTAAATTTAAGTGTTAAAAACTTCTTTATTTAGAGATGAAAAATTTGTGAATAATTCTTAATTAAAGATTTTAATTTTTATAAATACAAACTATCTTACAGGTGAAGTAACTAACTAACAAAATTTTGAAAATATATTTTACCGTCAGATGCTGCTGCCTCTGCATCAAGAGTAAAGACGTTATCTACTCCTGGTTATTAGACTTTTATAAACAATATCTAAACTGTTAAAACTTAAATAAGAGAAATTCTAACTTACAATTTATCATTACTCAGAAAAAACCAAACTGGAAACCAACAAAGCTAATTATAAAATGGATTTTTTATATCTACTTTAAAAATTTGTGAAATGTTAATTTTGTTGATACTTTAGTAAACTTTTAAAAGATTTTAAAATACAAATTAAACATTAAGGTTCCCAGACAATTTGAAATTAAAACCATGAAAAATTCCAATATCACTTAAATCACCAAATTTAGAAGTATTTTGTTATTGTGAACCAACACTCTTTTCCCTTCAAACAATCAACCCACCAATAGATTGAATATTTTCACTTTTTTAGCGAATTTTATTGACGATGAATTCAAAATTATTCGAAAGAGTTGAGAGTATGTAGAGAGCTCGTTAAAGAAACTCAGTTTATTATCTGGTAACAATAAAAAGCTCTTCAAACCAATCAAATTTCATTTTAGAAAAAAAATTGGATGAAAATATAAAAGAAATGAACAAATATATTCTTCAAATGAAAAATACTTGGAAAACCATAAAATTGAAGATTTGGTTTAGAATGGAAGCAGTTGTTAAAGCGAACTTAAAAACTGTCAGAAAATTCATGACAAGTTTTCCATTTCAAAATCAAATGATTTCTTCAGACGTTGTTGGATGAAGCTTTTTTATATTCAAAGATCCGATTTTCTTCCCAGAAGAGGAAGATCATCAATAGATGTGAGAGAAGACTCAAATTTTTGCAACATAAAAAAATTGAGATTTGAACTTTAGCTTCGCCAATACTGTTACAAAAAAACAGAAAAAATGAAAAACACTTCAAGTAAAAGTAGCACAGAAAATTTACTCAAAATTTTACAACATAATACTAAACAGAAACTCAAACATCAGAAGCAAAAAATTTACAAACTTTCACTATGATGGTAATTGAAGAGAGGTGACGACAAAATTCTTATCCAAATGAAACCTTGGCAGACAGTCTTGTATATATATGCAATTTTTTCAACAATACTCGTCTTTGATTGGTTAAAATAAAATGAAAAAATAATCAAAATTTTTGTAAAAACCAATTTACCAGTTTAGAATGAAAGTATTTCAAGAATTTTTGGAAAAAGGTAAAAAATAATCAAATATTGCAAAAAAATAAGAAAATATTTATCAGGTAAAGTTAGAAAAAATTTAAAATTGAAATTTGACATAAGAAGTTGATAATTGTACGATGGAGTTACTTGTAACTAAATAAAAACAAATAAGTCTCAAAGGTTTAATAAAAACATTAGAATAGAAACTTTATATAAATTTTTTCTACTAACTTTAAGTTTTAGCAATTTAGTATTATAGATACTAATTAATCATTAATCAAGTAGACAACTTAAGGTTTACAAGTTTCATTCAATTTTAAGTGTCCTTATGTAAATAAATTCTTTTCATCTAAATTAGTTTATAAATTGTATTCCAAAGTTTATTCATTTTTTAGGTTCAACAGAGCGGCTCTAATCAATATTGGATTTTTATTTAGTAAAAATGATTGTGATTACATCGTCATGCATGATGTTGATCTTTTGCCTCAGAATATTCAGCTTCTTTATGACTACCCTGAAAAGGTTCTAATTTCATCTCTTCTTTAGCTTTATTAAGATATAAATTTTTAAAACAGGGTCCTTATCATCTTTCATCGCCTGAATATCATCCTTTATATCATTATAAGACTTATATTGGGGGTGTTTTGATGATGACAAATACCCATTTTACTTTGGTGAGATATTTTATACTTTCAAATGTTTCAGAAAACTTTTCATTTTATTTTTTACTAATTTATTTTAGTGTAACGGGATGTCGAATATGTTTTGGGGTTGGGGTAGAGAAGATGATGAATTATATGTAAGATTTAAAAAGCATAATCTCAAGGTAATTATCATTTTAATTTTTTCTTCTGTTTCTTTTATAAAATTTGCTTTTTTAACAGCTTATTTTTCTAACAAATAATTTTACTTTTGATTTGTTAATTTCTTTTAAAATATAAAATATTTGTATTATTACTAATCAGCAAATTTACATCATATTTTATTGTGGAACAAATTTGGTGATTTATTCAAATAATTGACGATGTAGTTTCTAACTTTCTTCGAGAAACCATTTACTTATTGCTGCTTACGACTAACAACGAGCTAGGAGTCGTTAATTTCTAACAGATTTATTTTCTTATCATTTTTCTTTTCGATTTTTAAAAATTTTCATGAAACAAATTGTTACTGATAGAAAATATTAAAGTTAAAATTTTCTTAAAAACGTTCAAATTATTATTTTCTTTTCAAACTGATCATTGAAATTTGATTTGGAATAAAAGCATCTTTCTTTATGATCAATTTGAATTGATCCAAGTTCTTCATCTGTGTCTTCACCATGGTTACATTGTCGATGTCGCGATTCATCACCATGACGACCAGATCGACTATTGTAGTCACGTGAGGGTTCGTTGTCGTAACGACGAGATGGATGCTGGTCACGATCACCATGACGACGATAGTGATGATGTCTACGATCTTCATCATCATCACGTCGATCTCTTTGTCTTACATGATCCTCTTTAGCGTCATCTTGTGGCGCTTCTTCTTCTTCTTCATCACTTTTTGGGGATTTTTTTTCTAGAATATCTTCCCGAACCTCTTTCTGTCTTCTTTCTTCGGCTCTTTACAACAGCTTCCTCATCACTACTTGAAGATGAAGATGAGGACGAGGGACTTTTTCTTTTTTTACTTTTTCTCGACTTTTTTGATCTCACTTTTTTTGCTTTTTTCCTTCGATATTTTTTCTTCTTTTTAACTTCTTCTTCAGAAGAAGAGGAGGATGAGTCCTCTGCAAAAAGATTCTATAAAAAATGAGATTTGAAAGATCAAAGATACAAACCACTAGATGAAGAGGTATCATCATTTGAAGATGGTTGAGCCGCTAAAGCAGCTAATTGCTCCTGCTGAAGTTTCAATTGTATCTCTTTCGTAGATTGCTTTAAATGTTCTCGGAGCCCTTCGGTTAAAGCACCTAATCCGATTGTAGTAAGAAAGTTGATGGCGAATCTGGTTGCTTTGGGGTCAGAACGAGGTAAGAGACCCTCGAAAAAAGCTGCTAAGGTGCTAAATAAACAAATCGATTATTTGGATGCAATTAATGGTTAGATAAACTTACGGATCGTTGAGACGTTCGTTTAATTTTTCGATTCCCATGTATTCAGTGACTTCAAGAAGAAGAATTTTAAGGAAGATTCGACCTGATGATGTTGTTGTCTCTTCTGTTAAGCTCACATTTGCAAATACACTCCATGGGATTGAATCAGAGTGTAAAAGATGAGCAAAAAACTGGAAAATGTCTTCGTTGAGTTGATATCTACATCTTTTTCGAGTCTTACCTTTGCCACGTTTCGTAGTTTGTTAGTTTCCAAGCGATGAATAGTCTCATATTGCTTTCCAAATAAAATCTCATATTGCTCCATGTGTTCTTGTTTTAATTGACAGAATCGCTGCAACAAAATCATTTCAGATCAAATAAATCTGAATTCTTGATTCAGTCAGTTTAATATCAGTCACTTACTCCTGCTAAAAGTCCGTAGAACTTCTCATAAGTACGTTGTTGGGAACAGCAATCGATAATCATAGCAAATATCTCCGGCTGAAAAACAAATCATCAAATTGATGAATAGAGATTCATAAAATCTTACAAAGTCGGATTCATTAAATTGCATCTTTAGAATCCGATGAGCACACTCTTCAAATGATAAACTAGATTGAATAGCAAGATAGAAGTTCCGACGAAGAGCTACAAGGTTTGTTTCTGTCATGTCTTGTATGTCTGTCGTTTTTTCTTCAACAACAATTAATTGTTAAGTCGCGAGTGGTTGTTGTTGTTGAAGGACTTACGATCTTCATCTTCTTCTTCATCACCATCATCAGAAGAGTCATCTGACGATCCATCGCTTCCAGAAGAGCTGTCGCTTTCATCCAGGATCTCTGCAAGATTCAATTGAAGCAAATTTCAATCACAAGGATTTGATTACCTGCTTTAATTTTCTGATAACTTTCTTCATTTTGTAAGAAATTCTCATCTAGTTGAAACACATTAGTATTCGTTTCAAGATTATTCATCTCAATATTTTCGAGACTGATCTCATGAGTAAACTGATCGCTCTCATTAACATGATCAAGTTCACTTAGAACAGAAGGATGCTCTTTAAAACCATCTTTCCGGATTTGAAACATCACTTCAATCATATACTGAACACGTTTATCAAGTTCTTGTTCATGTAAAATTATTCTTAGTTGTTCAAACACTCCAGTTACTGAACGAGGGGAAACTGCAGTCAGTTTTTGCCCACATTCTTTCAGTAAGCCAATTGCAACCTAAAAATAGCGAGTTACTACTGATGTAAATGTAATTGAATCAACTGACCTCAACAGAATCATTTGTAGGAGTGTTTAAAAGGATGTACAACATCTGTAGGCAAATAATTTCGTTTGCAACTTGTTGGTTGACTAGATGAGCAATGAATTGAGAAGCATGTAAACATTCGTCCTGTTTAATAAAATCATCTTATTATAGAGTTTTTGGACTTTACATATATGGGGGGTTAGATGTTACCCAATTACCTTAATATTTCTCCTGAAAGACTGCTTGAAACGATTTGCTAGCCTGTATAATATCAGTTGTCCATTTTGTGGAAACCGAGAATTAATAACTGCTACAAGTGAAGCATAAACATTTGTAAAAGTTGGTGATGCATTTTGAGCAGTAATGATAGATCTTGCCAATAAACCTCTGGAAAAATATAGATTATTTCAATTACAAATAATATTCTAAAATCCAAAACTTATAATTATATATTATAATATATTATGCTTATAAATATATATTAGCATAATAAATAAACTTTCTCATTTGATATTTTCTAAGACTTTAAGATAATTTTAATCTCATGAAATAGCTCAACATAAAGTAATATAAGTGAAATAAACAAGCATTAAATTATAAGAGATTTTAATAAAGAATATATCTAAAGTCTAGAAATGATTTTAGGTTATTTAGAATTTACAAACTAACAAAATATGAGTTAAAAAGATACCTTCCACGAACAAGATTTTCTTGTAAAAGTTCCATAACAATATCTTTCAAATTTGAAACATTCACTTTATTGACCAAACCATTTAAACTTTTCTTTAAGGCTTCCCAACTTATCCGTTGATAAGATTCACTATTCAAAATGACAAAAATTAATTAAATAAAGTATTTATATCTATTTATAAAGAAAAATTTATATAAAACTTATTCAGAAAAATAACTGAAATAATTACAAATAATAAAAAGAATTATGCTAAAGGTAATGAAAATTTTTATAAGAACACAATATAATATGAAATAAAAATAAAGTTTATAAAATATATATATTCTTTTATCCCATAAATCATAGTAAATTGGTCCTTAAAAACAATTTATGATTCTATTATAAAAATGAATAAATGTGAACAAAACCTTAAGGTATCTATATAAAATTCATCACAATACTAATATCAAAATATAAAATAAAACCAATTTATGTAAAAGTAGAATAAAAACTGACCTAGACTTATCTGTGATTCTTTGTTGCATAGCTCTCAACTTAGCTGGTGGAATATAAGCTCCTCCAGTTCTAGTCTGAAGTCTATCCATTTCAGGATCGATTTTTGGTTTCTTAGGAGGAACAGCATCTTTTGTTGGGGAGCAAGCTCTCACAACACTTTTAACTACTTTTTGGGTTGAACTTTCATTATCAGAAGAATCTTTACTTGATGCCATGATATTGAGTAGTCACCAACGTTAAGAAATAATTTTTATAAAACAACCTATAAATTTTTGAAAAAAATAAAATTTAAAATAAAATTAAAAATAAAAATTTCAATCAATATTACTAAAAAATTATTCTAAATTTAATTATAACTGAATATAGAAGCCATTTTAGATAAAATATATTATCTTTTATACATGCATGCTTATTGTTTCTTAAATAAAAATATAAATTTTTTGTAATAAAATAAATTATAAAGAAAAGTTAAATAGTTAGTTACATATAAAAATATATTTTTAACTATTTTTAAACAAGATAAGCAACAATAGAAAATTTAAAAATCAAATAGTTACAAGAATATCACAAAACATTATTTAAATACACATAACAAGATATTCAACATAATTTATTAGGAATTAAATCAAAAACACTGATAGCATAAAATAAAATGAAATAATAAAACAACAACATAATCTTATATTATATAAATAAAAATATTATTCACATAAAGTAATATATAAATTAAAATTGTACAATAATAGAAATTGAAATTAAAAAAAAAGATTATACTTATTGATTTTTCTATTCAATTGTAAACTGATAAAAGTAATTATAAATAAAATTCTGAAAATAATTTATTCTTTAAATTTTCAAATCAATTAGAAACACTTTAATATAAATCTCAAAACAAAATCTATTCGATTTACGAATTTAACATTAAAATAATAAAGCTAACATGCAAACTATATACTGAATCAGTTGTATGACCAGAGAATTTGTGTTCGGTATCAAATATCCCTCTAAAGCCAAAATAATAAAAAGCCATATTATTACTGAAATAAATTCAAACGATCGCATATATGAAAAAAACATTTAAAGAAATAATTTAAAACAATAACTATAGTAGTGAGAAAAATAATCTGAGTACCATAATCATCTTACCGCAAAAGAAAATCTTTTTGCTGAAAAACAGTACTTTAGCTTTTAGCATAATTCTTTTCATTATTTGTAAATATTTCAGTTATTTTTCTGAATAAGTTTTATATAAATTTTTCTTTATAAATAGATATAAATACTTTATTTAATTAATTTTTGTATTTTGAATAGTGAATCTTATCAACGAATAAGTTGGGAAGCCTTAAAGAAAAGTTTAAATGTTTTAGTCAACAAAGTCAATGTTTCAAATTTGAAAGATATTGTTATGGAACTTTTACAAGAAAATGTTGTTCAATTGAAAGAGTTGAGAGTATGTAGAAAGCTCGTTAAAGAAACTCAGTTTATTATCTGGTAATAATAAAAGGCTCTTCAAACCAATCAAATTTCATTTCAGAAAAAAAATTAGATGAAAATATAAAAGAAATGAACAAATATATTCTTCATATGAAAAATACTTGAAAAACCATAAAATTGAAGATTATTTGGTTAGAATGGAAGCAGTTGTTAAAGCAAACTTAAAAACTGTCAGAAAATTCATGACAAGTTTTCCATTTCAAAATCAAATGATTTCTGCAGACGTTGTTGGATGAAGCTTTTTTATATTCAAAGATTCGATTTTCTTCCCAGAAGAGGAAGAATCTTCAATAGATGTGGGGAGACTCAAATTTTTGCAACATAAAAAAATTGAGATTTGAACTTTAGCTTCGCCAATACTGTTACAAAAAAACAGAAAAAAATGAAAAACACTACAGGTAAAAGTAGCACAGAAAATTTACTCAAAATTTTACAACATAATACTAAACAGAAACTCAAACATCAGAAGCAACAAAATTTACAAACCTTCACTATGATGGTAATTGAAGAGAGGTGACGACAAAATTCTTATCCAAATGAAACCTTGGCTGACAGTCTTGTATATATATGCAATTTTTTCAACAATACTCGTCTTTGATTGGTTAAAATAAAATGAAAAAATAATCAAAATTTTTATAAAAACCAATTTACCAGTTTAGAATGAAAGTATTTCAAGAATTTTTGGAAAAAGGTAAAAAATAATCAAATATTGCAAAAAAATAAGAAAATATTTATCAGGTAAAGTTAGAAAAAATTTGAAATTGAAATTTGACATAAGAAGTTGATAATTGTACTATGGAGTTACTTGTAACTAAATAAAAACAAATAAGTCTCAAAGGTTTAATAAAAACATTAGAATAGAAACTTTATATAAATTTTTTCAACTAACTTTAAGTTTTAGCAATTTAGTATTATAGATACTAATTAATCATTAATCAAGTAGACAACTTAAGGTTTACAAGTTTCGTTCAATTTTAAGTGTCCTTACGTAAATAAATTCTTTTCACCTAAATTAGTTTATAAATTTTATTCCAAAGTTTATTCATTTTTTAGGTTTAACAGAGCAGCTCTAATCAATATTGGATTTTTATTTAGTAAAAATGATTGTGATTACATCGTCATGCATGATGTTGATCTTTTGCCTCAGAATATTCAGCTTCTTTATGACTACCCTGAAAAGGTTCTAATTTCATCTCTTCTTTAGCTTCATTAAGATTTAAATTTTTAAAACAGGGTCCTTATCATCGCCTGAATATCATCCTTTATATCATTATAAGACTTATATTGGGGGTGTTTTGATGATGACAAATACCCATTTTACTTTGGTGAGATATTTTATACTTTCAGAAAACTTTTCATTTTATTTTTTACTAATTTATTTTAGTGTATCGGGATGTCGAATATGTTTTGGGGTTGGGGTAGAGAAGATGATGAATTATATGTAAGATTTAAAAAGCATAATCTCAAGGTAATTATCATTTTATATTTTTTCTTCTGTTTCTTTTATAAAATTTGCTTTTTTAACAGCTTATTTTTCAAACAAATTATTTTACTTTTGATTTGTTAATTTCTTTTAAAATATAAAATATCTGTATTATTACTAATCAGCAAATTTACATCATATTTTATTGTAGAACAAATTTGGTGATTTATTCAAATAATTGACGATGTAGTTCCGAACTTTCTTCGAGAAACCATTTACTTAATGCTGCTTACGACTAACAAAGAGCTAGGAGTCGTTAATTTCTAACAGATTTATTATTATTTGTAATTATTTCAGTTATTTTTCTGAATAAGTTTTATATAAATTTTTCTTTATAAATAGATATAAATACTTTATTTAATTAATTTTTGTATTTTGAATAGTGAATCTTATCAACGAATAAGTTGGGAAGCCTTAAAGAAAAGTTTAAATGGTTTAGTCAACAAAGTCAATGTTTCAAATTTGAAAGATATTGTTATGGAACTTTTACAAGAAAATGTTGTTCATTCGAAAGAGTTGAGAGTATGTAGAAAGCTCGTTAAAGAAACTCAGTTTATTATCTGGTAATAATAAAAGGCTCTCCAAACCAATCAAATTTCATTTCAGAAAAAAAATTAGATGAAAATATAAAAGAAATGAACAAATATATTCTTCATATGAAAAATACTTGGAAAACCATACAATTGAAGATTTGGTTAGAATGGAAGCAGTTGTTAAAGCAAACTTAAAAACTGTCAGAAAATTCATGACAAGTTTTCCATTTCAAAATCAAATGATTTCTGCAGACGTTGGTGGATGAAGCTTTTTTATATTCAAAGATCCGATTTTCTTTCTAGAAGAGGAAGATCATCAATGTGGGGGAAGACTCAAATTTTTGCAACATAAAAAAATTGAGATTTGAACTTTAGCTTCGCCAATACTGTTACAAAAAAACAGAAAAAAATGAAAAACACTACAGGTAAAAGTAGCACAGAAAATTTACTCAAAATTTTACAACATAATACTAAACAGAAACTCAAACATCAGAAGCAACAAAATTTACAAACCTTCACTATGATGGTAATTGAAGAGAGGTGACGACAAAATTCTTATCCAAATGAAACCTTGGCTGACAGTCTTGTATATATATGCAATTTTTTCAACAATACTCGTCTTTGATTGGTTAAAATAAAATGAAAAAATAATCAAAATTTTTATAAAAACCAATTTACCAGTTTAGAATGAAAGTATTTCAAGAATTTTTGGAAAAAGGTAAAAAATAATCAAATATTGCAAAAAAATAAGAAAATATTTATCAGGTAAAGTTAGAAAAAATTTGAAATTGAAATTTGACATAAGAAGTTGATAATTGTACGATGGAGTTACTTGTAACTAAATAAAAACAAATAAGTCTCAAAGGTTTAATAAAAACATTCGAATAGAAACTTTATATAAATTTTTTCTACTAACTTTAAGTTTTAGCAATTTAGTATTATAGATACTAATTAATCATTAATCAAGTAGACAACTTAAGGTTTACAAGTTTCATTCAATTTTAAGTGTCCTTATGTAAATAAATTCTTTTCATCTAAATTAGCTTATAAATTTTATTCCAAAGTTTATTCATTTTTTAGGTTTAATAGAGCAGCTCTAATCAATATTGGATTTTTATTTAGTAAAAATGATTGTGATTACATCGTCATGCATGATGTTGATCTTTTGCCTCAGAATATTCAGCTTCTTTATGACTACCCTGAAAAGGTTCTAATTTCATCTCTTCTTTAGCTTCATTAAGATATAAATTTTTAAAACAGGGTCCTTATCATCTTTCATCGCCTGAATATCATCCTTTATATCATTATAAGACTTATATTGGGGGTGTTTTGATGATGACAAATACCCATTTTACTTTGGTGAGATATTTTATACTTTCAGAAAACTTTTCATTTTATTTTTTACTAATTTATTTTAGTGTAACGGGATGTCGAATATGTTTTGGGGTTGGGGTAGAGAAGATGATGAATTATATGTAAGATTTAAAAAGCATAATCTCAAGGTAATTATCATTTTAATTTTATATTTTTTCTTCTGTTTCTTTTATAAAATTTGCTTTTTTAACAGCTTATTTTTCATACAAATAATTTTACTTTTAATTTGTTAATTTCTTTTAAAATATAAAATATTTGTATTTTTACTAATCAGCAAATTTACATCATATTTTATTGTAGAACAAATTTGGTGATTTATTCAAATAATTGACGATGTAGTTCCGAACTTTCTTCGAGAAACCATTTACTTATTGCTGCTTACGACTAACAACGAGCTAGGAGTCGTTAATTTCTAACAGATTTATTTTCTTATCATTTTTCTTTTCGATTTTTAAAATTTTTCATGAAACAAATTGTTACTGATAGAAAATATTAAAGTTAAAATTTTCTTAAAAACTTTAAAAATCATTCTCTTTTCAGAAACTCATTTCAAACTGATCATTGAAATTTGATTTGGAATAAAAGCATCTTTCTTTATGATCAATTTGAATTGATCCAAGTTCTTCATCTGTGTCTTCACCATGGTTACATTGTCGATGTCGCGATTCATCACCATGACGACCAAATCGACTATTGTAGTCACGTGAGGGTTCGTTATCGTAACGACGAGATGGATGCTGGTCACGATCACCATGACGACGATAGTGATGATGTCTACGATCTTCATCATCATCACGTCGATCTCTTCGTCTTACATGATCCTCTTTAGCGTCATCTTGTGGCGCTTCTTCTTCTTCTTCATCACTTTTTGGGGATTTTTTTTCTAGAATATCTTCCCGAACCTCTTTCTGTCTTCTTTCTTCGGCTCTTTACAACAGCTTCCTCATCACTACTTGAAGATGAGGATGAGGAAGACGAGGGACTTTTTCTTTTTTTACTTTTTTTCGAATTTTTTGATCTCTCACTTTTTTTGCTTTTTTTCCTTCGAGAATTTTTCTTCTTTTTAACTTCTTCTTCAGAAGAAGAGGAAGATGAGTCCTCTGCAAAAAGATTCTATAAAAAATGAGATTTGAAAGATCAAAGATACAAACCACTAGATGAAGAGGTATCATTATTTGAAGATGGTTGAGCCGCTAAAGCAGCTAATTGCTCCTGCTGAAGTTTCAATTGTATCTCTTTCGTAGATTGCTTCAAATGTTCTCGGAGCCCTTCGGTTAAAGCACCTAATCCGATTGTAGTGAGAAAGTTGATGGCGAATCTGGTTGCTTTGGGGTCAGAACGAGGTAAGAGACCCTCGAAAAAAGCTGCTAAGGTGCTAAATGAACAAATCGATTATTTGGATGGAATTAATGGTTAGATAAACTTACGGATCGTTGAGACGTTCGTTTAATTTTTCGATTCCCATGTATTCAGTGACTTCAAGAAGAAGAATTTTAAGGAAGATTCGACCTGATGATGTTGTTGTCTCTTCTGTTAAGCTCACATTTGCAAATACACTCCATGGGATTGAATCAGAGTGTAAAAGATGAGCAAAAAACTGGAAAATGTCTTCGTTGAGTTGATATCTACATCTTTTTCGAGTCTTACCTTTGCCACGTTTCGTAGTTTGTTAGTTTCCAAGCGATGAATGGTCTCATATTGCTTTCCAAATAAAATCTCATATTGCTCCATGTGTTCTTGTTTTAATTGACAGAATCGCTGCAACAAAATCATTTCAGATCAAATAAATCTGAATTCTTGATTCAGTCAGTTTAATATCAGTCACTTACTCCTGCTAAAAGTCCGTAGAACTTCTCATAAGTACGTTGTTGGGAACAGCAATCGATAATCATAGCAAATATCTCCGGCTGAAAACAAATCATCAAATTGATGAATATAGAGATTCACAAAATCTTACAAAGTCGGATTCATTAAATTGCATCTTTAGAATCCGATGAGCACACTCTTCAAATGATAAACTAGATTGAATAGCAAGATAGATGTTCCGACGAAGAGCTACAAGGTTTGTTTCTGTCATGTCTTGTATGTCTGTCGTTTTTTCTTCAACAACAATTAATTGTTAAGTGGCGAGTGGTTGTTGTTGTTGAAGGACTTACGATCTTCATCTTCTTCTTCATCACCATCATCAGAAGAGTCATCTGACGATCCATCGCTTCCAGAAGAGTTGTCGCTTTCATCCAGGATCTCTGCAAGATTCAATTGAAGCAAATTTCAATCACAAGGATTTGATTACCTGCTTTAATTTTCTGATAACTTTCTTCATTTTGTAAGAAATTCTCATCGAGTTGAAACACATTAGTATTCGTTTCAAGATTATTCATCTCAATATTTTCGAGACTGATCTCATGAGTAAACTGATCGCTCTCATTAACATGATCAAGTTCACTTAGAACAGAAGGATGCTCTTTAAAACCATCTTTCCGGATTTGAAACATCACTTCAATCATATACTGAACTCGTTTATCAAGTTCTTGTTCATGTAAAATTATTCTCAGTTGTTCAAACACTCCAGTTACTGAACGAGGGGAAACTTCAGTCAGTTTTTGCCCACATTCTTTCAGTAAGCCAATTGCAACCTAAAAATAGTGAGTTACTACAGATGTAAATGTAATTGAAACGACTAACCTCAACAGAATCATTTGTAGGAGTGTTTAAAAGGATGTACAACATCTGTAGGCAAATAATTTCGTTTGCAACTTGTTGGTTGACTAGATGAGCAATGAATTGAGAAGCATGTAAACATTCGTCCTGTTTAATAAAATCATCTTATTATAGAGTTTTTGGACTTTACATATATGGTGGGTTAGATGTTACCCAATTACCTTGATATTTCTCCTGAAAGACTGCTTGAAACGATTTGCTAGCCTGTATAATATCAGTTGTCCATTTTGTGGAAACCGAGAATTAATAACTGCTACAAGTGAAGCATAAACATTTGTAAAAGTTGGTGATGCATTTTGAGCAGTAATGATAGATCTTGCCAATAAACCTCTGGAAAAATTTAGATTATTTCAATTACAAATAATATTCTAAAATCCAAAACTTATAATTATATATTATAATATATTATGCTTATAAATATATATTAGCATAATAAATAAACTTTCTCATTTGATAGTTTCTAAGACTTTAAGATAATTTTAATCTCATGAAATAGCTCAACATAAAGTAATATAAGTGAAATAAACAAACATTAAATTATAAGAGATTTTAATAAAGAATATATCTAAAGTCTAGAAATGATTTTAGGTTATTTAGAATTTACAAACTAACAAAATATGAGTTAAAAAGATACCTTCCACGAACAAGATTTTCTTGTAAAAGTTCCATAACAATATCTTTCAAATTTGAAACATTGACTTTGTTGACTAAACCATTTAAACTTTTCTTTAAGGCTTCCCAACTTATCCGTTGATAAGATTCACTATTCAAAATGACAAAAATTAATTAAATAAAGTATTTATATCTATTTATAAAGAAAAATTTATATAAAACTTATTCAGAAAAATAACTGAAATAATTACAAATAATAAAAAGAATTATGCTAAAGGTAATGAAAATTTTTATAAGAACACAATATAATATGAAATAAAAATAAAGTTTATAAAATATATATATTCTTTTATCCCATAAATCATAGTAAATTGGTCTTTAAAAACAATTTATGATTCTATTATAAAAATGAATAAATGTGAACAAAACCTTAAGGTATCTATATAAAATTCATCACAATACTAATATCAAAATATAAAATAAAACCAATTTATGTAAAAGTAGAATAAAAACTGACCTAGACTTATCTGTGATTCTTTGTTGCATAGCTCTCAACTTAGCTGGTGGAATATAAGCTCCTCCAGTTCTAGTCTGAAGTCTATCCATTTCAGGATCGATTTTTGGTTTCTTAGGAGGAACAGCATCTTTTGTTGGGGAGCAAGCTCTCACAACACTTTTAACTACTTTTTGGGTTGAACTTTCATTATCAGAAGAATCTTTACTAGATGCCATGATATTGAGTAGTCACCAACGTTAAGAAATAATTTTTATAAAACAACCTATAAATTTTTTTAAATTTAATTAGTGGTAACAATTTCAATCAATATTACTAAAAAATTATTCTAAATTTAATTATAACTGAATATAGAAGCTATTTTAAATAAAATATATTATCTTTTATACATGCATGCTTATTGTTTCTTAAATAAAAATATAAATTTTTTGTAATAAAATAAATAAAGAAAAGTTAAATAGTTAGTTACATATAAAAATATATTTTTAACTATTTTTAAACAAGATAAGCAACAATAGAAAATTTAAACATCAAATAGTTACAAGAATATCAGAAAACATTATTTAAAATACACATAACAAGATATTCAACATAATTTATTAGGAATTAAATCAAAAACACTAATAGCAAAAAATAAAATGAAATAATAAAACAACAACATAATCTTATATTATATAAATAAAAATATTATTCACATAAAGTAATGTATAAATTAAAATTGTACAATAATAGAAATTGAAATTAAAAAAAAAGATTATACTTATTGATTTTTCTATTCAATTGTAAACTGATAAAAGTAATTATAAATAAAATTCTAAAAATAATTTATTCTTTAAATTTTCAAATCAATTAGAAACACTTTAATAAAAATCTCAAAACAAAATCTATTCGATTTACGAATTTAACATTAAAATAAGAAAGCTAACATGCAAACTTTATACTGAATTAGTTGTATGATCAGAGAATTTGTGTTCCGTATCAAAGTACCCCGCTAAAGCCAAAATAATAAAAAGCCATATTAGTACTGAAATAAATTTAAACGATCGCATATATGAAATAAGGCATTTAAAGAAATAATTTGAAACAATAACTAAAGTAGTGAAAAAAATAATTTGAGTACCATAATTATCTTACCACAAAAAAAAACTTTCTGCCGAAAAACAGTACTTTAGCTTTAACATTACTTTGACTTCATTTTTTCGTAAAAATCTAACAATTTGGCGATTAGCTAAAATTGTTCATACAAAAAATGTAGTAAATTTATGTCGGCGTATATTTCATTAGTACATCAGATTAGTTAAAGGCTTATATTGAATTCATATTAAAAAAAAATTATTTTACATAATTAAAACAGTTTTCTTATTTATGTACGCTTAATGTTGTTAAAAATAAATTGTTCATTTGATTAGGTTAAACATATTATACATATATTAGTTTAACCTATATATTAAAAGTTATGCATTCTTTCTGTTTTCATAAGAAAATAACCAAATTTCTTAGGCAAGCCAAAACTTTTCATTAAAAATTAGAAATTCAAAGTTCAAATAAGTAAAAAAATTTTAAAAGTTAGTTTTATAATAAAGTACTTTGATTTTTAGATTTTTTTACTTTTTTACTGGCCTATTATTGAACAATTTAATTTCAGGAGTGAACCTTTTACTGGTTATTGGTTTCAATTCTATAACTCTCAATTGAGCTCAAATTTGAATTCAAGCTGTAGAGTTTAGTGTAACACACTATTTAAAGGAGTGCTTGCCACTGGTGGACCCTAAAGTTTTTGAAGTGCATCACTAAGCTATAGATTAAAAACTTTCAGTGTCAATTTGGGATCCATTTATTCTGGTATCTGTTTGGTAAAGTCTATATGCAACTTCAAGTTTCACTTAATGAAAGATTGTAGCTTAGATACATTTGTTTTACATTTTTTAGTTTACTTTCTATTTATTCGAAAAATCTTTATCTAAACCCTAAGATGAATGGGTTACAAACTAAAAAGGTTTGAATCCAATGCATTCTTGAAATAACCATCTAATGCATACAGCAAACGAAGTTTCGTTTGCATCAGATGAATACAACAAGCAAGATTAAAAAAATTAAAAAAATCTAATTATTATCAATAAAATTTTCAATAAATGAGTTTTTAAAAATCGTTATTAGCATGTTGTACTAAACTGATAAATATTTAGCTGGGGATTTTTTAATAAAGTTAATTTTAATCAATTTGTTAGTGATTTTAAGTATCATATTACTATGATAAAGACTAAAATCTATTAAAAATATATTTGCTTTTACTGATTAAAATACAAACAGACAAACAAACAAAGAATCCCACATAAGATTTATGTCATTAATCAAGTAGACAACTTAAGGTTTACAAGTTTCGTTCAATTTTAAGTGTCCTTATGTAAATAAATTCTTTTCATCTGAATTAGCTTATAAATTTTATTCCAAAGTTTATTCATTTTTTAGGTTTAACAGAGCGGCTCTAATCAATATAGGATTTTTATTTAGTAAAAATGATTGTGATTACATCGTCATGCATGATGTTGATCTTTTGCCTCAGAATATTCAGCTTCTTTATGACTACCCTGAAAAGGTTCTATTTCCATCTCTTGTTTAGCTTCATTAAGATATAAATTTTTAAAACAGGGTCCTTATCATCTTTCATCGCCTGAATATCATCCTTTATATCATTATAAGACTTATATTGGGGGTGTTTTGATGATGACAAATACCCATTTTACTTTGGTGAGATATTTTATACTTTCAGAAAACTTTTCATTTTATTTTTTACTAATTTATTTTAGTGTAACGGGATGTCGAATATGTTTTGGGGTTGGGGTAGAGAAGATGATGAATTATATGTAAGATTTAAAAAGCATAATCTCAAGGTAATTATCATTTTATATTTTTTCTTCTGTTTCTTTTATAAAATTTGCTTTTTTAACAGCTTATTTTTCTAACAAATAATTTTACTTTGGATTTGTTAATTTCTTTTAAAATATAAAATATTTGTATTATTACTAATCAGCAAATTTACATCATATTTTATTGTGGAACAAATTTGGTGATTTATTCAAATAATTGACGATGTAGTTTCTAACTTTCTTCGAGAAACCATTTACTTATTGCTGCTTACGACTAACAACGAGCTAGGAGTCGTTAATTTCTAACAGATTTATTTTCTTATCATTTTTCTTTTCGATTTTTAAAAATTTTCATGAAACAAATTGTTACTGATAGAAAATATTAAAGTTAAAATTTTCTTAAAAACGTTCAAATTATTATTTTCTTTTCAAACTGATCATTGAAATTTGATTTGGAATAAAAGCATCTTTCTTTATGATCAATTTGAATTGATCCAAGTTCTTGATCTGTGTCTTCACCATGGTTACATTGTCGATGTCGCGATTCATCACCATGACGACCAGATCGACTATTGTAGTCACGTGAGGGTTCGTTGTCGTAACGACGAGATGGATGCTGGTCACGATCACCATGACGACGATAGTGATGATGTCTACGATCTTCATCATCATCACGTCGATCTCTTTGTCTTACATGATCCTCTTTAGCGTCATCTTGTGGCGCTTCTTCTTCTTCATCACTTTTTGGGGATTTTTTTTCTAGAATATCTTCCCGAACCTCTTTCTGTCTTCTTTCTTCGGCTCTTTACAACAGCTTCCTCATCACTACTTGAAGATGAAGAGGAGGACGAGGGACTTTTTCTTTTTTTACTTTTCTTCGACTTTTTTGATCTCTCACTTTTTTTGCTTTTTTTCCTTCGATATTTTTTCTTCTTTTTAACTTCTTCTTCAGAAGAAGAGGAGGATGAGTCCTCTGCAAAAAGATTCTATAAAAAATGAGATTTGAAAGATCAAAGATACAAACCACTAGATGAAGAGGTATCATCATTTGAAGATGGTTGAGCCGCTAAAGCAGCTAATTGCTCCTGCTGAAGTTTCAATTGTATCTCTTTCGTAGATTGCTTCAAATGTTCTCGGAGCCCTTCGGTTAAAGCACCTAATCCGATTGTAGTGAGAAAGTTGATGGCAAATCTGGTTGCTTTGGGGTCAGAACGAGGTAAGAGACCCTCGAAAAAAGCTGCTAAGGTGCTAAATAAACAAATCGATTATTTGGATGGAATTAATGGTTAGATAAACTTACGGATCGTTGAGACGTTCGTTTAATTTTTCGATTCCCATGTATTCAGTGACTTCAAGAAGAAGAATTTTAAGGAAGATTCGACCTGATGATGTTGTTGTCTCTTCTGTTAAGCTCACATTTGCAAATACACTCCATGGGATTGAATCAGAGTGTAAAAGATGAGCAAAAAACTGGAAATTGTCTTCGTTGAGTTGATATCTACATCTTTTTCGAGTCTTACCTTTGCCACGTTTCGTAGTTTGTTAGTTTCCAAACGGTGAATAGTCTCATATTGCTTTCCAAATAAAATCTCATATTGCTCCATGTGTTCTTGTTTTAATTGACAGAATCGCTGCAACAAAATCATTTCAGATCAAATAAATCTGAATTCTTGATTCAGTCAGTTTAATATCAGTCACTTACTCCTGCTAAAAGTCCGTAGAACTTCTCATAAGTACGTTGTTGGGAACAGCAATCGATAATCATAGCAAATATCTCCGGCTGAAAAACAAATCATCAAATTGATGAATATAGAGATTCACAAAATCTTACAAAGTCGGATTCATTAAATTGCATCTTTAGAATCCGATGAGCACACTCTTCAAATGATAAACTAGATTGAATAGCAAGATAGATGTTCCGACGAAGAGCTACAAGGTTTGTTTCTGTCATGTCTTGTATGTCTGTCGTTTTTTCTTCAACAACAATTAATTGTTAAGTGGCGAGTGGTTGTTGTTGTTGAAGGACTTACGATCTTCATCTTCTTCTTCATCACCATCATCAGAAGAGTCATCTGACGATCCATCGCTTCCAGAAGAGTTGTCGCTTTCATCCAGGATCTCTGCAAGATTCAATTGAAGCAAATTTCAATCACAAGGATTTGATTACCTGCTTTAATTTTCTGATAACTTTCTTCATTTTGTAAGAAATTCTCATCGAGTTGAAACACATTAGTATTCGTTTCAAGATTATTCATCTCAATATTTTCGAGACTGATCTCATGAGTAAACTGATCGCTCTCATTAACATGATCAAGTTCACTTAGAACAGAAGGATGCTCTTTAAAACCATCTTTCCGGATTTGAAACATCACTTCAATCATATACTGAACTCGTTTATCAAGTTCTTGTTCATGTAAAATTATTCTTAGTTGTTCAAACACTCCAGTTACTGAACGAGGGGAAACTGCAGTCAGTTTTTGCCCACATTCTTTCAGTAAGCCAATTGCAACCTAAAAATAGCGAGTTACTACTGATGTAAATGTAATTGAATCAACTGACCTCAACAGAATCATTTGTAGGAGTGTTTAAAAGGATGTACAACATCTGTAGGCAAATAATTTCGTTTGCAACTTGTTGGTTGACTAGATGAGCAATGAATTGAGAAGCATGTAAACATTCGTCCTGTTTAATAAAATCATCTTATTATAGAGTTTTTGGACTTTACATATATGGGGGTTAGATGTTACCCAATTACCTTGATATTTCTTCTGAAAGACTGCTTGAAACGATTTGCTAGCCTGTATAATATCAGTTGTCCATTTTGTGGAAACCGAGAATTAATAACTGCTACAAGTGAAGCATAAACATTTGTAAAAGTTGGTGATGCATTTTGAGCAGTAATGATAGATCTTGCCAATAAACCTCTGGAAAAATATAGATTATTTCAATTACAAATAATATTCTAAAATCCAAAACTTATAATTATATATTATAATATATTATGCTTATAAATATATATTAGCATAATAAATAAACTTTCTCATTTGATAGTTTCTAAGACTTTAAGATAATTTTAATCTCATGAAATAGCTCAACATAAAGTAATATAAGTGAAATAAACCAACATTAAATTATAAGAGATTTTAATAAAGAATATATCTAAAGTCTAGAAATGATTTTAGATTATTTAGAATTTACAAACTAACAAAATATGAGTTAAAAAGATACCTTCCACGAACAAGATTTTCTTGTAAAAGTTCCATTACAATATCCTTCAAATTTGAAACATTTACTTTATTGACCAAACCATTTAAACTTTTCTTTAAGGCTTCCCAACTTATCCGTTGATAAGATTCACTATTCAAAATGACAAAAATTAATTAAATAAAGTATTTATATCTATTTATAAAGAAAATTTTATATAAAACTTATTCAGAAAAATAACTGAAATAATTACAAATAATAAAAAGAATTATGCTAAAGGTAATGAAAATTTTTATAAGAACACAATATAATATGAAATAAAAATAAAGTTTATAAAATATATATATTCTTTTATCCCATAAATCATAGTAAATTGGTCTTTAAAAACAATTTATGATTCTATTATAAAAATGAATAAATGTGAACAAAACCTTAAGGTATCTATATAAAATTCATCACAATACTAATATCAAAATATAAAATAAAACCAATTTATGTAAAAGTAGAATAAAAACTGACCTAGACTTATCTGTGATTCTTTGTTGCATAGCTCTCAACTTAGCTGGTGGAATATAAGCTCCTCCAGTTCTAGTCTGAAGTCTATCCATTTCAGGATCGATTTTTGGTTTCTTAGGAGGAACAGCATCTTTTGTTGGGGAGCAAGCTCTCACAACACTTTTAACTACTTTTTGGGTTGAACTTTCATTATCAGAAGAATCTTTACTTGATGCCATGATATTGAGTAGTCACCAACGTTAAGAAATAATTTTTATAAAACAACCTATAAATTTTTGAAAATTTAATTAGTGGTAAAAATTTCAATCAATATTACTAAAAAATTATTCTAAATTTAATTATAACTGAATATAGAAGCTATTTTACATAAAATATATTATCTTTTATACATGCATGCTTATTGTTTCTTAAATAAAAATATAAATTTTTTGTAATAAAATAAATAAAGAAAAGTTAAATAGTTAGTTACATATAAAAATATATTTTTAACTATTTTTAAACAAGATAAGCAACAATAGAAAATTTAAAAATCAAATAGTTACAAGAATATCACAAAATATTATTTAAAATACACATAACAAGATATTCAACATAATTTATTAGGAATTAAATCAAAAACACTGATAGCATAAAATAAAATGAAATAATAAAACAACAACATAATCTTATATTATATAAATAAAAATATTATTCACATAAAGTAATGTATAAATTAAAATTGTACAATAATAGAAATTGAAATTAAAAAAAAAGATTATACTTATTGATTTTTCTATTCAATTGTAAACTGATAAAAGTAATTATAAATAAAATTCTGAAAATAATTTATTCTTTAAATTTTCAAATCAATTAGAAACACTTTAATAAAAATCTCAAAACAAAATCTATTCGATTTACGAATTTAACATTAAAATAATAAAGCTAACATGCAAACTTTATACTGAATCAGTTGTATGACCAGAGAATTTGTGTTCGGTATCAAATATCCCTCTAAAGCCAAAATAATAAAAAGCCATATTAGTACTGAAATAAATTCAAACGATCGCATATATGAAAAAAACATTTAAAGAAATAATTTAAAACAATAACTATAGTAGTGAGAAAAATAATCTGAGTACCATAATCATCTTACCGCAAAAGAAAATCTTTTTGCTGAAAAACAGTACTTTAGCTTTTAGCATAATTCTTTTTATTATTTCAGTTATTTTTATGAATAAATTTTATATATCAAAATATTCGAAAGAGTTGAGAGTATGTAGAAAGCTCGTTAAAGAAACTCAGATTATTATCTGGTAACAATAAAAGGCTCTACAAACCAATCAAATTTCATTTCAGAAAAAAAATTAGATGAAAATATAAAAGAAATGAACAAATATATTCTTCATATGAAAAATACTTGGAAAACCATAAAATTGAAGATTTGGTTTAGAATGGAAGCAGTTGTTAAAGCGAACTTAAAAACTGTCAGAAAATTCATGACAAGTTTTCCATTTCAAAATCAAATGATTTCTGCAGACGTTGTTGGATGAAGCTTTTTTATATTCAAAGATCCGATTTTCTTTCTAGAAGAGGAAGAATCTTCAATAGATGGGAGAGAAGACTCAAATTTTTGCAACATAAAAAAATTGAGATTTGAACTTTAGCTTCGCCAATACTGTTACAAAAAAACAGAAAAAAATGAAAAACACTTCAAGTAAAAGTAGCACAGAAAATTTACTCAAAATTTTACAACATAATACTAAACAGAAACTCAAACATCACGAGCAACAAAATTTACAAACTTTCACTATGATGGTAATTGAAGAGAGGTGACGACAAAATTCTTATCCAAATGAAACCTTGGCAGACAGTCTTGTATATATATGCAATTTTTTCAACAATACTCGTCTTTGATTGGTTAAAATAAAATGAAAAAATAATCAAAATTTTTGTAAAAACCAATTTACCAGTTTAGAATGAAAGTATTTCAAGAATTTTTGGAAAAAGGTAAAAAATAATCAAATATTGTAAAAAAATAAGAAAATATTTATCAGATGAAGTTACTTGTAACTAAATAAAAACAAATAAGTCTCAAAATTTTAATAAAAACATAAAAAGTGAAATTTGATATCAATCTTTTTTATTGACTTTAAGTTTTAGCAATTTAGTATTATAGACACTACTATTGTGACTAATGTCCAAAATGGGTTCTGCAAAAGATGGTAGTGTGTTATTTTTACTACGAATAATTTGAAGGTATCAAATAAAATCAATAAAAAAATCAGTTTTCTGTAAATTTAAAAAATCTAATATAATTCTTTGTTCATTTAAAACAAAAATATAAACAACAAATGTTATCAATAAAAACTAAACCAAAACAATAATAATTACAAAAACAAAACTTTCTATTTAATTTTATTTTGTATCTTTATTTTCTGCTTAAAGTTGATTAAACTTTTATTAAAGCTAAAATAATTACTAATAAGCTAAATGTTAAACGCGTTTCTACTTAAATAATAAAATTAAAGCAATCCAATTTAGGTATATACGCGACGTTTCAGCTTCTACTTAGTTAGATATCGAAAAGCTGGAGTTAGAGCCCCATAGGCAGTCTGTACTCAATGTTCTACAACTACGATCATAAAAAGTCATATTTCTTAGTTTAATAATATTTAAAAAAAGCTTTCAGAAAAAGTGGAAATCAAATAATGATAATATTTAATTGACATTTGATTGATGTTAAAGCTCTTAAAGTAACATTTTTTACAAAATATCGAAATCAGTTCTAAAAAGTTCATCAATCAGCTACTTTAAATTTATGAATTAATTGAAGACTCAGTAGTTGAACCCGGATTATTTTTTCTAAGTTGTAAAAGAGTTCGTCCACAAAAATACAACAAGAGGTTGATCTGTGGAAAGTTAATTGATAATTCTTAAATATTTGTTTGTTTCATGGTTTGTGTAACAAACATGATTTGGAACTTAATTTCAATTAAATATTTGTTGTGGAAATTAGCTAAAGGTGTGTTAACATATCGAGGTTTTCTAGAAAATATTTGTCAACTTTGTTAAGAACTTTTCATAACATTTAAAATTTCCATTTTTTATAAAATTTTAAAATATTATTTTCAAAGCAAAAAGATTTAAGCAAATTTATTTATTTGATATAAAAAGTATTTTTCCTTGCAAACCATCTGTTGAGTAATTAATCAAAATATTTTATTCAGATTTATTTACATAAACATATCGACTTAAAATGAAAAAATTACAAGTTGCTAATGAATAATTTAAAATATTTATTTAACCAAAAACTTCTTTATAATAATTGCTTTAAATGTGTTAAAATATTTTTTCCAAGATTTCCTATTGATAAGACAATTACTTTGTAAGTAAAATTGATAAAAGTCTCTATAATTCAAATTGTAATCACTATGTTAATGTTAACAACACTATTTCTATTTTTAAACTGATTTTTTAAATTGGATTTTTTTCATCTCAAAATACTTTTCCTGATAAACGTTTTTTTGATTTTTCCATATCTGATTTTTTATTTATATAATTTATATATATATAAAATCAAATATATACATAAATATATAGATATATAAATATATCTAGATTTATGTCTATATCTCTAAATATATCTGGTTTTATATATATATAAAAACAAACTTTTAACTCTTTCATTCTCTACAAATTCAGACAAACTTCAAATAGTTGTTTGTCAATATTTTTATATGTTAATTTGTTCTTTTTAATTGTTAGCCAGACAGTCTTACTACAAGCTTGTGTTTAAAAGCACTCTAGATTTGATACTTTATTGTGTATTTACAACTTTTAAGTAAATAGAACAAACAGAATGATATTAAAAAAAGTGAGCTGGCTTTATTAAAAAAAGTTGTTCTCTAATAAAAGCTCGCTGACTCAAAGGTTTCAATCAATAAACTTTATAAAGTTTGGTTTCGTTGTTGATATCTTACATGATTTAAAGTTAAACTTGTAAACTTTTTTTGCTTTAGTAACGTTTTAGTCTTTACAAAAGTTTGCTGTTGAAGATGTCAGAGAAACTAACTTCAATCTTTAAGTATCTTGATGAACATCAAGAGCTTTACATTCAACGTCTATCTCAAGCTGTTGCAATACAAAGTGTTTCTGCTTGTCCAGAAAAACGAGACGAATGTATAAAAATGATGGAAGTAACAGCTGAGTATATGAAAGAAGAGTTAGGGTGCAAAGTGGAACTTTCACCAGTTGGTTTGTTCATTTTTGTAGTGACTTTTATCATAATTTCAAAAAGTTAAAATTTTATCTTTCGAATAGCAAATGAAAAAAGATCTAATGGAGAAGTGATCCCGTCTCCTCCAATTTTATTGGCTAGTCTTGGAGATGATCCAAATAAATCCACTCTATGTGTCTATGGACATTTAGATGTACAACCAGCTGCTCTTGAAGATGGCTGGGACACAGATCCATTTGTTTTAACTGAGGTAAATTTCATTTAAACTTCGTTTTTAGTTTTTGTTTAAAATTAAAACTTTGAATTTAAAAAATTGAAATCTTAAAGTTTCTGAAATTTTGTTTTAAAACTTTATTTTGTTGAATTTTCATCACAGAAAGACGGAAAGTTGTTTGGTAGAGGCTCAACCGACGATAAAGGTCCAGTTTTATGTTGGTTCAACTGCATTGAAGCTTACCAAAAACTTGGAATCGATATTCCCGTCAATTTAAAATTTGTTCTCGAAGGACTTGAAGAAGTCACTTCTGCAGGACTTGATGATTTACTTTTTAAGATGTTAGTTGTAAACTCATAATACTTACCCAGATATTTTTATAAATAATAAATGAGCTTGTCACCGGAAATAATTTCGAAAATATTTAAAGTTTTACTTTCACAGCAAAGATACTTTCTTGAAAAACGTTGAAAATATTTGCATCTCTGATAACCACTGGCTCGGCAAAAATAAACCTTGCATCACTTATGGACTTCGTGGAATTTCTTATTTCTTTATTGAGATTGAATGTGCGAACAAAGACCTCCATTCAGGAGTTAGTTCTCAAAAATATTTGGTTATAAGATGATTACAAAAGATTTGTTTTGAAAGAGTTATGGAGGAAGTGTTCATGAAGCAATGACTGATTTAATCAACATTATGTCTTCATTAGTTGATTTGAATGGAAAGATTCTGATTCCTGGAGTTTGTGATAATGTTCTACCAGTTAGTTTGATTCTTGTTCAATTTCAAACGTTGAAATATCTGTTGCATTTTGATAACATCTAAAAATTTATTTTTATCCTTATTTATTCCAACTTATATACGTCTTAGCTGATAAAAATTTAGTGTTTAACTATTTTAGAATATCTTGAAATCTAAATATGGTAAATTATATATCCGGTTTTTGAAGTTTATTTTCTATTTTTACTTCGAAGTTTATTTTCAACAAAGTTTTTGATAATTTTGTTTTATCGAAAATAAATCTTTTGAAAGGTGGGTGAGGAAGAGAAAAAGATTTATGAGGACATTGATTTTGATCCAAAGCTCTTCCAAGAAGATATTGGAGCAAAAAAACTGATAAAATCTACAAAAGAAGAGTTACTGATGAACAGATGGAGATTTCCTTCATTATCTCTTCATGGTATAGAAGGTGAACAGATTTTAAAAATAAAGTTTTTTTTTACCTAAAATTTTGGTTTTCGCTGCTAGGCGCCTTTTCAGGGCCAGGCTCTAAGACTGTTATTCCAAGAAAAGTTATTGGAAAGTTTTCAATTCGACTTGTTCCAAATCAAACAACTGAAGATGTTGAATCTCTTGTAACTTCTATCTGTTAAACATACGTCCGATTTATTTATTGTTTTTTTGAAGACTCTGAAATATATAGAAGAGATACATAAAAAAGTGGAAGTCCAAATAAGATGAAGGCTGTGGCTGAAGAAGGTGGCAGCGATGCTTGGGTTGGTGATTTAAACTCACCAAATTTCACAGCTGGTAAAAAGGCTATGAAGACGGGTTAGTCATTTCAAAATACTTGGGTGTCTTTGAAACAATCAAATTGAAGCTTTAAATTTGTTTTAGTTTTTGGAATAGAACCAGATCTAACTAGAGAAGGTGGTAGTATACCTGTGGCTCTAACCTTTCAACAAGTTATAGGTAAAAGCGTATTGTTGTTACCAGTTGGAGCTTGTGATGATGGTGCTCATTCACAAAATGAAAAAATTGATCGGTGATTTTTTTATTGATTTTGTATTAAATTTGAAGAATAATATTAAAGAGAAATTATCTTGAAAAATTTTCTATCAAAATATTTTGATGAAATTATAAAGCTTAAAGAAATATTTCATAAATAAAATAATTTCTAGTTTCAATATTCATCTTGAAAAACAATAAATAGTTATTACTATACTTGCTTTAAATTTTTCAACAATAAATTAATGAAACAAAACATTTTATTTTAAATATTACTTTTTCTTTAGTTTTTTTAAAACTTGGGTTTTATATTCAGATCAAACTTTATGAATGGAATGAAAGTTATGGCCGTTTACTTAGAAGAACTTTCTAAATGTTATAAAGATTAATTCAGATTAATTTAATACGATTACTATTAAATAAAACATTTGCATAATCGTGTTCAATCTATTGTGATGTGAATATTTAGTTTTCTAATAGAAGTTATTAAATTGATTTATAAAAGCTGTGAAAGAAGATTCAGTTAGACTAAAAGTAGGAAAAATTTCTAATTTGAATGAAGATAACTTCTTGTTTCAACTATTTGATGATTTAATTTACTAGTTTGTAATAAAATAAAGATCATAAACTCACCAGAAGCAGATGTAAACGTAATTAAAAGGTTTTCTGCACTTCACTCACAGACTTTCAACTAACAGTTCTTATGGTTTGTTCAGAATTACAAAGTTTTATCTCAAAGTTTTATTCTGAAAAAGGTTTCTGATTGAAATTAGGTTAAACTTAAATTATATTTTGATTAAGTTTTCAAAATCAACTAGAAACTAAATATTTGACCAAAATATCTAACTGTATGTCAAAGTCGCTGGAAAACATTTGATTGTAGAATAATCCTGACTTTAAACATAAAAAGATTTCAAATTTTTCTAAATGAGTCTGTAACCAAATGACCAATTTAATTTTTAGTAACAACAGATATCAACTCCCGATGAATAGACGAATGGCTTCTAGATAAAGATCATTAAAGTGAAATAATTTCAAAGTTATGTTTTTAGACAGGCTCTAGTTTCTACGATTGCTTTCGTGATTGCTTCGGGATCACGCTTCAGCTTGTAAATGATTTCTTCAACAGCAGTCTTCAGTCACGTGATCATATCATCTGTCTTTTGATAAATTTAATTTTTGATGAAATTTGTCTCTCTGCGGTTCAATGTGATCGCTCTATAAAACTTTCTATATTTCTTTTACTAATTTTCTTTAACTTGATCTTACAAACGTCAGTTGCTTTTAATCTTCTATGCAAGAGAACGAAGACAACTTTCCCACTGACAACAAAAGTCTCATTTATTAAAATAACTGATAAAAGTTGGGGGTTTGTTTACCAGCGTCTTTTTCTTCGAGAAAAACGAATAATTTTCAATATAGTTAATATCTATTTCTAAAAAACTTTTCTTTGGAAAATAAATGGAATAATCTAACTTGTCTTTTAGATTCTAATTTATTACTCTAACCCTTGAAAAGTCCTGTGAGTCTGATTAAATGACAAGAAGTTTAGGAGATGCAAAACTCAAAATTTAAAGCCGGAGTTGGAGCCTCGTAGGCAGTTTGTACTCGGTGTCCAACTACAACTACAACTACGATCATAAAAGTCATATTTTTTAGTTTAATGTCATTAGAAAAAGTTTTCAGAAAAAGTGGAAATCAAATAATGATAATATTTAATTGACATCAGATTGATGTTGAAGCTCTTAAAGTAACATTTCCTCGATAATTTCTGAACATATTAACATTCTATGTAATTGTTCACTGTTATATGCTTTGAGGACTACTGAAATTCCACGTGTTACATCTTTTGCTTTCTATATTTTTGACTAAATAGATGTTATTTGAGAGAATGTGTGTTAGCGAGAGGTGCTTTTTTCAAGTACCCTCTTTCGCATTAATTGTAATAAATAAATAAATATTTCAAAGTATAAGAATTGAATCTGATCTTTTAGAAATTTTTTTTTTAACTTTTTGCTTTTAATAAAGTAATGTTTGTAAAGATTGAAGATTTGCTGCATATAGAATAAATAGAAGAAATATATTTCTAAATTAGCTTCAGTTCAATAACTTTTATCATTTTTTGATCATTTTTAGATTTTTTTACTTTTTTACTGGCCTATTATTGAACAATTTAATTTCAGGAGTGAACCTTTTACTGGTTATTGGTTTCAATTCTATAACTCTCAATTGAGCTCAAATTTGAATTCAAGCTGTAGAGTTTAGTGTAGCACACTATTTAAAGGAGTGCTTGCCACTGGTGGACCCTAAAGTTTTTGAAGTGCATCACTAAGCTATAGATTAAAAACTTTCAGTGTCAATTTGGGATCCATTTATTCTGGTATCTGTTTGGTAAAGTCTATATGCAACTTCAAGTTTCACTTAATGAAAGATTGTAGCTTAGATACATTTGTTTTACATTTTTTAGTTTACTTTCTATTTATTCGAAAAATCTTTATCTAAACCCTAAGATGAATGGGTTACAAACTAAAAAGGTTTGAATCCAATGCATTCTTGAAATAACCATCTAATGCATACAGCAAACGAAGTTTCGTTTGCATCAGATGAATACAACAAGCAAGATTAAAAAAATTAAAAAAATCTAATTATTATCAATAAAATTTTCAATAAATGAGTTTTTAAAAATCGTTATTAGCATGTTGTACTAAACTGATAAAAGATTTAGCTGGGGATTTTTTAATAAAGTTAATTTTAATCAATTTGTTAGTGATTTTAAGTATCATATTATTATGATAAAGACTAAAATCTATTAAAAATATATTTGCTTTTACTGATTAAAATACAAACAGACAAACAAACAAAGAATCCCACATAAGATTTATGTCATTAATCAAGTAGACAACTTAAGGTTTACAAGTTTCGTTCAATTTTAAGTGTCCTTATGTAAATAAATTCTTTTCATCTGAATTAGCTTATAAATTTTATTCCAAAGTTTATTCATTTTTTAGGTTTAACAGAGCGGCTCTAATCAATATAGGATTTTTATTTAGTAAAAATGATTGTGATTACATCGTCATGCATGATGTTGATCTTTTGCCTCAGAATATTCAGCTTCTTTATGACTACCCTGAAAAGGTTCTATTTCCATCTCTTCTTTAGCTTCATTAAGATATAAATTTTTAAAACAGGGTCCTTATCATCTTTCATCGCCTGAATATCATCCTTTATATCATTATAAGACTTATATTGGGGGTGTTTTGATGATGACAAATACCCATTTTACTTTGGTGAGATATTTTATACTTTCAGAAAACTTTTCATTTTATTTTTTACTAATTTATTTTAGTGTAACGGGATGTCGAATATGTTTTGGGGTTGGGGTAGAGAAGATGATGAATTATATGTAAGATTTAAAAAGCATAATCTCAAGGTAATTATCATTCTATATTTTTTCTTGTTTCTTTTATAAAATTTGCTTTTTTAACAGCTTATTTTTCATACAAATCATTTTACTTTTAATTTGTTAATTTCTTTTGAAATATAAAATATTTGTATTTTTACTAATCAGCAAATTTACATCATATTTTATTGTAGAACAAATTTGGTGATTTATTCAAATAATTGACGATGTAGTTCCGAACTTTCTTCGAGAAACCATTTACTTATTGCTGCTTACGACTAACAACGAGCTAGGAGTCGTTAATTTCTAACAGATTTATTTTCTTATCATTTTTCTTTTCGATTTTTAAAAATTTTCATGAAACAAATTGTTACTGATAGAAAATATTAAAGTTAAAATTTTCTTAAAAACGTTCAAATTATTATTTTCTTTTCAAACTGATCATTGAAATTTGATTTGGAATAAAAGCATCTTTCTTTATGATCAATTTGAATTGATCCAAGTTCTTCATCTGTGTCTTCACCATGGTTACATTGTCGATGTCGCGATTCATCACCATGACGACCAGATCGACTATTGTAGTCACGTGAGGGTTCGTTGTCGTAACGACGAGATGGATGCTGGTCACGATCACCATGACGACGATAGTGATGATGTCTACGATCTTCATCATCATCACGTCGATCTCTTTGTCTTACATGATCCTCTTTAGCGTCATCTTGTGGCGCTTCTTCTTCTTCTTCATCACTTTTTGGGGATTTTTTTTCTAGAATATCTTCCCGAACCTCTTTCTGTCTTCTTTCTTCGGCTCTTTACAACAGCTTCCTCATCACTACTTGAAGATGAAGAGGAGGACGAGGGACTTTTTCTTTTTTTACTTTTTCTCGACTTTTTTGATCTCTCACTTTTTTTGCTTTTTTCCTTCGATATTTTTTCTTCTTTTTAACTTCTTCTTCAGAAGAAGAGGAGGATGAGTCCTCTGCAAAAAGATTCTATAAAAAATGAGATTTGAAAGATCAAAGATACAAACCACTAGATGAAGAGGTATCATCATTTGAAGATGGTTGAGCCGCTAAAGCAGCTAATTGCTCCTGCTGAAGTTTCAATTGTATCTCTTTCGTAGATTGCTTTAAATGTTCTCGGAGCCCTTCGGTTAAAGCACCTAATCCGATTGTAGTGAGAAAGTTGATGGCAAATCTGGTTGCTTTGGGGTCAGAACGAGGTAAGAGACCCTCGAAAAAAGCTGCTAAGGTGCTAAATAAACAAATCGATTATTTGGATGCAATTAATGGTTAGATAAACTTACGGATCGTTGAGACGTTCGTTTAATTTTTCGATTCCCATGTATTCAGTGACTTCAAGAAGAAGAATTTTAAGGAAGATTCGACCTGATGATGTTGTTGTCTCTTCTGTTAAGCTCACATTTGCAAATACACTCCATGGGATTGAATCAGAGTGTAAAAGATGAGCAAAAAACTGGAAAATGTCTTCGTTGAGTTGATATCTACATCTTTTTCGAGTCTTACCTTTGCCACGTTTCGTAGTTTGTTAGTTTCCAAGCGATGAATAGTCTCATATTGCTTTCCAAATAAAATCTCATATTGCTCCATGTGTTCTTGTTTTAATTGACAGAATCGCTGCAACAAAATCATTTCAGATCAAATAAATCTGAATTCTTGATTCAGTCAGTTAAATATCAGTCACTTACTCCTGCTAAAAGTCCGTAGAACTTCTCATAAGTACGTTGTTGGGAACAGCAATCGATAATCATAGCAAATATCTCCGGCTGAAAACAAATCATCAAATTGATGAATATAGAGATTCACAAAATCTTACAAAGTCGGATTCATTAAATTGCATCTTTAGAATCCGATGAGCACACTCTTCAAATGATAAACTAGATTGAATAGCAAGATAGATGTTCCGACGAAGAGCTACAAGGTTTGTTTCTGTCATGTCTTGTATGTCTGTCGTTTTTTCTTCAACAACAATTAATTGTTAAGTGGCGAGTGGTTGTTGTTGATGAAGGACTTACGATCTTCATCTTCTTCTTCATCACCATCATCAGAAGAGTCATCTGACGATCCATCGCTTCCAGAAGAGCTGTCGCTTTCATCCAGGATCTCTGCAAGATTCAATTGAAGCAAATTTCAATCACAAGGATTTGATTACCTGCTTTAATTTTCTGATAACTTTCTTCATTTTGTAAGAAATTCTCATCGAGTTGAAACACATTAGTATTCGTTTCAAGATTATTCATCTCAATATTTTCGAGACTGATCTCATGAGTAAACTGATCGCTCTCATTAACATGATCAAGTTCACTTAGAACAGAAGGATGCTCTTTAAAACCATCTTTCCGGATTTGAAACATCACTTCAATCATATACTGAACACGTTTATCAAGTTCTTGTTCATGTAAAATTATTCTTAGTTGTTCAAACACTCCAGTTACTGAACGAGGGGAAACTGCAGTCAGTTTTTGCCCACATTCTTTCAGTAAGCCAATTGCAACCTAAAAATAGTGAGTTACTACAGATGTAAATGTAATTGAAACGACTAACCTCAACAGAATCATTTGTAGGAGTGTTTAAAAGGATGTACAACATCTGTAGGCAAATAATTTCGTTTGCAACTTGTTGGTTGACTAGATGAGCAATGAATTGAGAAGCATGTAAACATTCGTCCTGTTTAATAAAATCATCTTATTATAGAGTTTTTGGACTTTACATATATGGGGGTTAGATGTTACCCAATTACCTTAATATTTCTCCTGAAAGACTGCTTGAAACGATTTGCTAGCCTGTATAATATCAGTTGTCCATTTTGTGGAAACCGAGAATTAATAACTGCTACAAGTGAAGCATAAACATTTGTAAAAGTTGGTGATGCATTTTGAGCAGTAATGATAGATCTTGCCAATAAACCTCTGGAAAAATATAGATTATTTCAATTACAAATAATATTCTAAAATCCAAAACTTATAATTATATATTATAATATATTATGCTTATAAATATATATTAGCATAATAAATAAACTCTCATTTGATAGTTTCTAAGACTTTAAGATAATTTTAATCTCATGAAATAGCTCAACATAAAGTAATATAAGTGAAATAAACAAGCATTAAATTATGAGAGATTTTAATAAAGAATATATCTAAAGTCTAGAAATGATTTTAGATTATTTAGAATTTACAAACTAATAAAATATGAGTTAAAAAGATACCTTCCACGAACAAGATTTTCTTGTAAAAGTTCCATAACAATATCTTTCAAATTTGAAACATTCACTTTATTGACCAAACCATTTAAACTTTTCTTTAAGGCTTCCCAACTTATCCGTTGATAAGATTCACTATTCAAAATGACAAAAATTAATTAAATAAAGTATTTATATCTATTTATAAAGAAAAATTTATATAAAACTTATTCAGAAAAATAACTGAAATAATTACAAATAATAAAAAGAATTATGCTAAAGGTAATGAAAATTTTTATAAGAACACAATATAATATGAAATAAAAATAAAGTTTATAAAATATATATATTCTTTTATCCCATAAATCATAGTAAATTGGTCCTTAAAAACAATTTATCATTCTATTATAAAAATGAATAAATGTGAACAAAACCTTAAGGTATCTATATAAAATTCATCACAATACTAATATCAAAATATAAAATAAAACCAATTTATGTAAAAGTAGAGTAAAAACTGACCTAGACTTATCTGTGATTCTTTGTTGCATAGCTCTCAACTTAGCTGGTGGAATATAAGCTCCTCCAGTTCTAGTCTGAAGTCTATCCATTTCAGGATCGATTTTTGGTTTCTTAGGAGGAACAGCATCTTTTGTTGGGGAGCAAGCTCTCACAACACTTTTAACTACTTTTTGGGTTGAACTTTCATTATCAGAAGAATCTTTACTTGATGCCATGATATTGAGTAGTCACCAACGTTAAGAAATACTTTTTATAAAACAACCTATAAATTTTTGAAAATTTAATTAGTGGTAAAAATTTCAATCAATATTACTAAAAAATTATTCTAAATTTAATTATAATTGAATATAGAAGCCATTTTAAATAAAATATATTATCTTTTATACATGCATGCTTATTGTTTCTTAAATAAAAATATAAATTTTTTGTAATAAAATAAATTATAAAGAAAAGTTAAATAGTTAGTTACATATAAAAATATATTTTTAACTATTTTTAAACAAGATAAGCAACAATAGAAAATTTAAAAATCAAATAGTTACAAGAATATCAGAAAACATTATTTAAAATACACATAACAAGATATTCAACATAATTTATTAGGAATTAAATCAAAAACACTAATAGCATAAAATGAAATGAAATAATAAAACAACAACATAATCTTATATTATATAAATAAAAATATTATTCACATAAAGTAATGTATAAATTAAAATTGTACAATAATAGAAATTGAAATTAAAAAAAAAGATTATACTTATTGATTTTTCTATTCAATTGTAAACTGATAAAAGTAATTATAAATAAAATTCTGAAAATAATTTATTCTTTAAATTTTCAAATCAATTAGAAACACTTTAAAAAAAATCTCAAAACAAAATCTATTCGATTTACGAATTTAACATTAAAATAAGAAAGCTAACATGCAAACTTTATACTGAATTAGTTGTATGACCAGAGAATTTGTGTTTGGTATCAAATATCCCTCTAAAGCCAAAATAATAAAAAGCCATATTAGTATTGAAATAAAGTCAAACGATCGCATATATGAAATAAGGCATTTAAAGAAATAATTTAAAACAATAACTAAAGTAGTGAGAAAAATAATTTGAGTACCATAATTATCTTACCGCAAAAAAAAACTTTTTGCTTTAACATTACTTTGACTTCATATTTTTCGTAAAAATCTAACAATTTGGCGATTAGCTAAAATTGTTCATACAAAAAATGTTGTAAATTTATGTATGCGTATATTTCATTAGTACATCAGATTAGTTAGAGGCTTATATTGAATTCATATTTAAAAAAAATTATTTTACATAATTAAAACAGTTTTCTTATTTATGTACGCTTAATGTTGTTAAAAATAAACTGTTCATTTGATTAGGTAAAACATATTATACATATATTAGTTTAACCTATATATTAAAAGTTATGCATTCTTTCTGTTTCCATAAGAATTTAACCATATTTCTTAGACAAGCCAAAACTTTTTCATTAAACAAAAATTTCAACGTTTAAATAAGTAAAAAAATTTTAAAAGTTAGTTTTATAATAAAGTACTTTAATTTTTAGATTTTTTTACTTTTTTACTGGTCTATTATTGAACAATTTAATTTCAGGAGTGAACCTTTTACTGGTTATTAGTTTCAATTCTAAAACTCTCAATTGAGCTCAAATTTGAATTCAAGCTTTAGAGTTTAGTGTAGCACACTATTTAAAGGAGTGCTTGCCACTGGTGGACCCTAAAGTTTTTGAAGTGCATCACTGAGCTATAGATTAAAAACTTTCAGTGTCAATTTGGGATCCATTTATTCTGGTATCTGTTTGGTAAAGTCTATATGCAACTTCAAGTTTCACTTAATGAAAGATTGTAGCTTAGATACATTTGTTTTACATTTTTTAGTTTACTTTCTATTTATTCGAAAAATCTTTATCTAAACCCTAAGATGAATGGGTTACAAACTAAAAAGGTTTGAATCCAATGAATTCTTGAAATAACCATCTAATGCATAGAGCAAACGAAGTTAGGTTTGCATCAGATGAATAAAACAAGCAAGATTAAAAAAATTAAAAAAATCTAATTATTATCAATAAAATTTTCAATAAATGAGTTTTTAAAAATCGTTATTAGCATGTTGTACTAAACTGGTAAAGATTTAACTGGGGATTTTTTAATAAAGTTATTTTTAATCAATTTGTTGTTAGTGATTGTAAGTATCATATTATTATGATAAAAACTAAAATCTATTAAAAATATATTTGCTTTTACTGATTAAAATACAATTTTATAAAATTGTAGATTTTATTTTTCATCTACTAGTTATAAAATTTATTTTAACAAATTAAAGCTTGTATATTAAAGTATTTCTTCTTTTTTGTAAAATCAGTATTTTATTTCTACTTTAATTTTACTTTTATTAGTTTATTTATTTCTTTATGTTGAGGATTTAGTAATTTATTTATAAAATTTATTTAATAATAATAAGCTTAAACATTTTAATTGTTTGAATAACAAAACTTACAAAGCAAATATTATTTAAATATTTATTCAAAATAAATTGAATAACATTTTCTTATTACCTATTTCATATTATCATCATGATAAAAACTCATTTTTCAGTAGAATTATTTGTAAATTATCTTAACAAGAAAGTAATACAATGGCTCGTTTTTCTAATTTAAAATTTTTACTTATTTGTTTGCTTTTAATGGTTATAGTACTTTCAATAAAAGTTCTGAACTGTTCAACTACAATTAGACAATATCCAAAAGTTCATGATTCATCTTTAAGGTAAGCTTTCATGTCTCTTCAGTTTATTCAATTTTATATATTTTTGAAAATGAGTTTTTATACATCTTTTTATAGGTCTGATGAAACTGATGTTTGGTATAACCATACTCTTGCTGTTATAATTCCCTTTAGAGATCGTTTTGAGGAGTTACAGGAATTTGCTCCTTATATACATAAGTTTTTAAACAAACAAAGAATCCCACATAAGATTTATGTCATTAATCAAGTAGACAACTTAAGGTTTACAAGTTTCATTCAATTTTAAGTGTCCTTACGTAAATAAATTCTTTTCATCTGAATTAGTTTATAAATTTTATTCCAAAGTTTATTCATTTTTTAGGTTCAACAGAGCGGCTCTAATCAATATTGGATTTTTATTTAGTAAAAATGATTGTGATTACATCGTCATGCATGATGTTGATCTTTTGCCTCAGAATATTCAGCTTCTTTATGACTACCCTGAAAAGGTTCTATTTCCATCTCTTCTTTAGCTTCATTAAGATTTAAATTTTTAAAACAGGGTCCTTATCATCTTTCATCGCCTGAATATCATCCTTTATATCATTATAAGACTTATATTGGGGGTGTTTTGATGATGACAAATACCCATTTTACTTTGGTGAGATATTTTATACTTTCAGAAAACTTTTCATTTTATTTTTTACTAATTTATTTTAGTGTAACGGGATGTCGAATATGTTTTGGGGTTGGGGTAGAGAAGATGATGAATTATATGTAAGATTTAAAAAGCATAATCTCAAGGTAATTATCATTTTATATTTTTTCTTCTATTTCTTTTATAAAATTTGCTTTTTTAACAGCTTATTTTTCATACAAATTATTTTAGTTTTGATTTGTTAATTTCTTTTAAAATATAAAATATTTGTTATTATCAACAGTTTAATTATTTTAATAAATTTATATCATCTTTGATAACACTTTAGTTTTCACTCCAAAGCAATAAAACCATCATTTTAATTTTATCTGATTTATTGTAAAGTTATACATAATATATATTAATAATAGTATTGTAAAGTTATATTTCATCTGATAAACTTTTCCAACAAATTTACTTCTAGGTTTGAATAAAAATTTTTACCAAATACAATTCAACATTTCAATCGTCAATTAATTTTGCTTTTACGATATTTACGAGTAACAAGTGAACCTTCTAACAGCTTCACCGCCCAAGTGGACTTACAACTGGATATGAAACGTTCAAACATGTGCATGATAGAAGGATAAGACCTCGTGATTATAATCGAAATGACTACAGAAACAAAATGGTGATTTGCTAATTAGAAAAGATATAAGTTAATATTTTGGATAACTTGATCGTATTTCAACAAACTCAAAAAACTTTTGTGAAATTATATTTTCAGAAACTGAAAGACGGAGGTAAGACAGGGTTCAGTAACGTTGCCTATCAGTTGCTTTCAACTCGATCTATTACAATTGATGAAGCTCCTATTAAAGTAATTAATGTTGGTCTTCAATGCAATGAGTCAGAAACGCCCTGGTGTAGTAAGCAACCAACTACTAGTCCTCCAAAAGTTCCCAAACAATAGAATTTGGAATAGAGGTCACAAGTGCCTTATCTTAATCAATATCTAGATTTTCTTTACTAGCTCAATTTTTTATGAACAAATTCTAGAAAATGTCTTAAAAAAGGAAAATTTTCAAAATCTTCACAAGATACAATTTGTATCATTAGAGTAATATAAGATCCTTCTTAATACTTTATAAGCTTAACTGTCAATAGATTTTTTAATTTAATTTTTAGGTTATTTAGTCAATTTTCGAAATCTACAATTAGCTTCGTATACACAATTAGAAAACTTTTTCCATTTTTTATATCAATTAGTTTTATTGAAGTACTTTCTTACTTATTGTCTGTACTAATTTTCTGATATATCACAATATTTTGATCTTATTTTATGCATCCTTCTTTTCTACTTCTCATAATCTTCTTAATATTCTTTCAAGTAAACGTTTTTACTTGACAATTGGTGCAAACAACAGATTTTTACTTTTGATAAAAATCAGAAATTTATCTTTTCTTGGAAAAATATTTTTCAAGTTTAATGTGAAGAGAGTTAATAATACAATCTTAATAAATATTCAAAAATACAAATTAATTGAAATATGTTAAATGAAATTTTAAAGCAGTTATAGTTGAGTTAGTTTATAATTGAGATGAAAATATCTTCCAGAAGACCTGTAGACAAATAGCTAGAATATTTTGCTAGAATTTCAACTAGCATCTAATTTGAAAATTAAAATCTTTACAAACATGGATACTTAAAAGCAGAGTTGTTAAAATAAGAAATGATAATTATAACTAGGTAAATATACAAAAACTTTTGATGTAAGTCATATTGTGCAAATATAAGCGGTAAAAATAATCAAAAGAAAAATTATTCAAGGTATAAATTACAAAAATTAAGTTCTTGGTTTTAACTTGAGAATACATTGGACCGATTAAACACCTTGACTTCTAGAAACTTAATTATTTACTTGTCAAGAAAAGTTTTGAATATCATATTAAGTATATAAGGTTTTATAGAAGAATATTTTAAAAGACGATGCAATCTATGGTCAAAATAACCCAACGGTAAATCAGTATTTAAAAAAGAGATGATCTATTGAGCTTGCTGATCAAAGAAAACAATAAAAGAATATAGTTTTTGAAAAGTAGTTCTTAGTTATCCTATGCAGTTCTTGACAAATGCTTGGAAAAATAAAACATATTTGAATATACTTTTAAGAAGTAAAAAATGAAAATATATTTTCTAACTATCGTAACAATTATCTCAAAATTTGTTGAACTAATAACTACAACTTTTATTTTTCAGAGTTAATCTTTGAATTTGAACTTTCAAATTTTCATAAGTTCAAAAAATATATTTTGTTTGAAATATTTGATCAAAATATGTGATACTGTTTTTATAAAATTATCAATCAAACTTTTAGCCGTCTATTGTCACTATATCTCAAGTATTTTGGATGTACATTTGAATTAAACTGTAGTAATAACTAATCATGTCACAACTGAATGATCTTTATTTTTAGTTTGAATTTGGAGCAAACCCGCTAAAAATCATTAATTTTTGATTTACAAAATACCCAGAGATAAAAACGAGTTTTGATGGAGACAAGTTTTTTTGCTAAAAAGAGAAGAGGCCAAAAACTCTTCAGTATCTTAAAATACTCAATATCAAAATCACAGTTTTTCTGATCCAGCAGAGCATTTCCTATTTCGTTTCCTGTATTTCAGCTTTCTTGATGATTTTTAACAAGATTTTTAAATTCAAGCTTTGTTTGTAAGCAATTTTATTTAAGCAACTTTTTTTCAAAAAGAGATAATGAAGCAGGATTATTTAAAAGCGATTAAATAGTTTAATTTACAAGTTTCTAAAAAATGTAGAAACTGACAAGAAATTAAATCAAGAGAAAGTTTGTTTAAAATTTAATAAAAGAGAATCGTTCTTCACAGACAAGATCAAAGTGTTATGTGCTTAATATAAGCATAAAAAGCAAGGCCACCATCGCAAAAGAAAATAATAGAATTGCAGTTAGTGTCGCCTGTTGACAAACAAAAATGAAATAAAAAATATTTATAAATAGAAAGATATAAACTAATCATTTAATTAAAAGTTTCTAACATGATAATTCTAACCAACATAATATAATAACAACAGCATTGATCAAAAAATATACTTGTGATACTTTATTCTTGTGTTCAAGATCATGTAGTTCTGTAAAGGCTTTCTCAAACTTGACTTTTAGTTCTCCCAAAGTTTGTAAATGTTTTTCACAAATTGTTTTGATTTTATCATCTTTATATGCTTTCAGAGATTCATACTAAAAAATAGAAGTTAGATTTTCAATTTTATAACTTCGAATTAAGCTGATGAAAAAGTTTTAAAACAAACTTCGGAACTGAAATAAGATATTTGAGATTCAATTTTTTCGTTTAATTTTGTTACTTTGAAGCCAATGTCCTGAATCTTTGCTAACAGTTTCTTATTTACTACTTTCAATTTCAAAATTTCTTCCTACAATTAATAGTTACAAAATAATTAAAAAATCTATATATTTAAATATAAACAAGCAATTTTAGATAAAACTGGCGAGATATAATACTTTTGATAATTTTGTTGAGTTCTGATCTTCAATCGCAGCCAAATGTTTCTCAATATTTTCTTTAACTTTTGAATATTTCGTCTACGATCAGCAATTAAAAAAATAATTAACAAATTTCTAGAGTAATTAACAAAGAAGTGACCTGTGGTTTGATTTTTTTCACTTTGACGAAATGAGATAAACTCTGATTATTAGTTTGATACGAAGAATTTTGCAAGCTGTAAAATATATCATTTCAAAGTTAACAACAGAACATTAAATAAATACAAACTCAGATTTCTCTACTTTCATCTCAGCAGCTTTTTTAGCTTGTTTATATTTTTCTTTTATCTTCAATTTTTTTTCTTTTTTAAAACTTGTCGGTTTCTGAGCAACAAAATTTGAAATATTTAGAGAACTTCATCTTCTACTTACATTAGTTGACAGCATTGTGAGATCGTAACTTCAACTCTTCTAAGTTATGCCACTAATATATGTTTATTATTACCATCAAGCAGAAACATTTTCTATCAAAATTTGTATTTTTGTGTTCAGTTTGCTTTTTGTGGACAAAAATAATTATTATATTAACAAAAAAAACATATTTTTCATATTTTGATTTATAAAACTTCTTGGCAATTTAGACGAAAAACTTTATTTACAAATACAACTGGAACTTAGTGATGGAAGATGTAACTTTATTGAAAGTCAGACATTTTTCAAGAAAAATATCTAGAACAAGAATAAAGATATCTTGTAACGCTTTATACAATAAAGAGTTTTTAGTTTAGCATCATAATTTAAATAATTAGATCATCCAAGCATTTTCTAGCAGCCAATAAAAAGTAGCAACACAAGCTCACAAAAGCTTTAATGAAATTTTGTTATCAACAGAATTGTAGATACCCTACGAACACTTTCTAATCATAAAAGGTCTATTACTTTTGCTTATATTATTTTTTACTTTGTTATTGAATGCCAAAATATCTATTTACTTGTTCACAACTACATTAAGTAAAATAGAAAGTTGATTTAATTGCTGAAACACATTAGAGCTTAAAACAAAATTTATTTATTTATTACAATAAATGCGAAGAAGGTTTCGATAAACAAAGGAATGTTTGCCGTCTGTTTAAGTTATTTCTCCTTTTAAAATTATTAATTATTATTATCTTATTATTATAAGATCTATCTGCAAGAAACTAGTTTGCCATCAAAAAGACATTTTTGTCATTTTTGTCATTTTTGTCAAATAGATCTAATTTGTGAGAATAAACATTGTGAGAATGTGTGTTAGCGAGAGGTGCTCTCTTTAAGCACCCTCCTTCACATTTATTGTAATAAATAAATAAAAGTCACACTAATAGATTTTTTGATAGCGATAATATTATGGGGCTTATTATTGAGTTTTTTTTATTGATATTAGTTTTTAACATTTTAATTAATGAAAATTACAGCTTTCATTTAAAATTATTTTCATTTTAATTTGTACTTGTAATATTAATTAAATTATTAAAATAATAAATAAATGCTTTTTATAAAAATTTTATTTTTAATTTAGTTTTTATTCAAAGTTTTTACTTTTAAATTTGTAAATTTTCATGAAGTTATTTAATTTATTTTTTATTTTACTAAATAATTTTATATTTTTGTTTTTATTTTAATTGTAAAACTTTTAAACATTTTTCAACTTTATAAATATTTAGTTAAAGTAATAATTAATTGATTAATAAATAATTAAATTTAAATAACTTTATAGGTTATTATTATTAGCTTTTTTTTGTTTTAACAAATTTCATTTTGAAAATAAATTTTTTGTTTAATTTCCTGGAAATTTAAAGTTGTTTTAATTAAAATTTAATTTAATCAAAAAGAATTTTGTACTTTGAGGTATTCAAATTTATATAAATAAATTTGATTTAAATAGAATAATTGCTTATATTACACTAGTCTATTTGAAATATTTCTATTATTATAACTAATTTCTATACAGTTATAAAATAATCTTGTATTTTATTCATTTATTATATGATTATATATATACAATATATACAATTTTAATAATACTTGATCATTTTATATCTAAATTGTTTGTTCAAAAACTACATAATTTTCAATTTTATGTTTTTCTATAAAACTGTTTTTAATTATTACTTTTTTAAGAGAATTTCTTAAATTAATAAATTAAAATAATTTTATAATATTTATAATCAAGTAAGAAATAAACTTTAGAACAAAAACTTTTTATCATTTATTAGATTTATTGATATGATTTTTTGTATATAAATATTTATATATTTGACTTATAAAGAAAATCTTTTATATAAATTTTAAATATTTATCTAGATATAGCTTTAATATGTTATAATTTTTGTTGATAATATTCTTATTAGAAATAAGTTTTTCTTTCAGTTTTTTTATAATTTTATCCAAATGTTCAAGAGCTTTTTACACAGGAATATTGATTAGAAAAATAAATCACTAAGTGAAATTTGGAAATATTTTTTTGAATATATTAAATTTGAAATATTGTTTATTTGACTTTAAACTTTTATCTCAACAATTTTTAATATAAATTTTGTTCATTTTAGGGAATTTTTAGGTTTTAAAATATTAAGAATCTCAAAAATTTGTTCCAAAACAAAATCTTTAATCTTTATGATGAAGAAGATATCTTTAAGATGAAGAAGATATCTTTTGATCGTTTCTTTTATCTTCGTTGATTAGAACGGCAACATTGGATCTTCTACAAGTTGAAGACAATCATGAATTTTTAAGTTTCAATTTGAGGGCACTTACCAAGTGTGAAGTGAATACTGAATACACCAACCAATCAGCAACCACCTAACTGAATTAATCACCAACCAATCAGCAACCAGCTAACTGAATTAATCACCAAACGAATCAGCAACCAGCTAACTGAATTAATCACCAACCAATCAGCAACCTGCTAACTGAATTAATCACCAACCAATCAGCAACCAGCTAACTGAATTAATCACCAAACAATCAGCAACCACCTAACTGAATTAATCACCAACCAATCAGCAACCAGCTAACTGAATTAATCACCAAACAATCAGCAACCACCTAACTGAATTAATCACCAACCAATCAGCAACCAGCTAACTGAATTAATCACCAACCAATCAGCAACCATCTAACTGAATTAATCACCAACCAATCAGCAACCAGCTAACTGAATTAATCACCAACCAATCAGCAACCATCTAACTGAATTAATCACCAAACAATCAGCAACCATCTAACTGAATTAATCACCAACCAATCAGCTACTGTTACTCCTGTAACACTTTCTATTTGCTTGATCATCTTTCCTTCATATCGAATCACCATTCCGACAGCTACTCTAGGTACAGCAACCATCGATTTGGAGAGTTTATCATCAAACATGGTATGCTGGCGAGTTTGGAAAGATGCCAAATAAGATCATATGATTTTCCTCACACACATTTTATTAACTTTATTTTGACTTTCATCAATATTATATTAATGATTATTTATTTATAATTATAAGTACTGAAATAGCTTGAGTATATACTTTGAAAATGGACAAAAATGACGTTTTACTTTTCTGGAGTCTAAATAACAATTTTCTTATTTTGACTGTTTGAACTTCAATTCTACTCATTATAATTATTAAAATATTTATTATTATTTATTAACTTTTCTTGAGAATCATCAATAGTTTCAAGTTGAACCACGTGACCAACTTTGAATCACGTGACCAACTATGAACCACGAGACCAGCTTTGAATCATTTTTTCTTTAAAATAATAATTAAATAACAAAAACCATGTAATAATTTAAATAAAGGTTTGAAAGAAAGTTTGCTTGAAATATTTATTTAAAATGTTATTTTAAAGTTAACTTATCATACTCTATTAAGTAAAAAACCCAAATTAGTCGTTAGCAATAATTTTAGTAGGCTAAATTGAATCAGAGGACTGTCCATTTTTCACTGTTATTAGTCGCCTTTTACAATTGAAAAAAAAAATTCTTTAAAAGTTATTTTTATTAAACTATTACAGTAAAGTATTTGAATCTATGACGGGTTTAGCTACAATTCAAGATAAACAGATTCTATTTTAAACGTTTTAAACCTTGGCTTGTTAGATGGGTAATTTATAAGCAACAAAAGTTATACTGAAACAGGGTACTCAGATATTAGTAGCTAGGTTTATATTTGAATTATTTTATGATAACATCAGATCACCACTGAAACAATTAATCAAAGATGAATTTTAGAATCTTAAATATCTCAATCATTTAGATAATTTAGAACTTCTTTGCTCTATGGGCATAACTTCAACATTTCCTGAGTGGTTATAACAAAGACTTTGTCATTCTTGCTTATTTATTTATTTCAAAAGAAAATGTTTTTCAAGAGATTAACTTCAAAGTCAATAATTACAAAACAACAAAAGTTAAAATATCGATAAAAGTTAAAGTTCACGAGAGAACGATTTTAGTTGGTTGGCTGGGTGAATATGGTAAACTTGCAAAAGATCAGAAGCATTGTCACTACACAGACTGATGACGTCAGTGAGGTCATCTGTTGATAAAAAAATTTGTAGGATGAAGCATCAACAATTAAAATTTAAAAATAATTTTTTACTTGTAATGCTTGACTTTCACGGTTAAGCTTTTTAACAAGACAAATGGTTTCATCAAATCTAGATTCTAATTCTTTTTGGTTTCGAGTCAATTGGCGATTGATTACTGTTAACTTAAGGCACTGCTCTTTGAGACTTGTTATGGCATCTCGGTTTTCTTTAATTGATAACTGAAAAAAAAAATCAAATTAATTTTTGATGGTAAGCCTTTTCATTTACGTTCAAAGCATCAAATTTTTCACAAATTTCTTTATTTTCTTTTTGAATCTCATTCACTTCTACACAACCAAAGGCGATTTTATTTCGAATTGAACCCAGCTTCTCAATAACAGCATTACAGTCAGTTTGAAGGTTAACATTATTCAGTTTCTGGTTTAGAGCAATACTCATTAATTTTGCTTTATTTCTTATCTTAAATAAAATTGAGTTAGAAAAGCAAAAAGATTGCGAAATAATAACCAATTTTTCGTTGGCTTCTTTCAATTTTCTTTGTGAGTTTTCAAGGGTTGTAGTAGCGGTTTGTATTTGCTCTTTTGATTTTGTTATCATTAAGCGTTTGTTCTGATTTTCAGCCTTCAGCTCTCCATTAATTCTTTTCAATTTCAAAATTTCTTTCTGTAAACAGCTGAAAAATGAATTTGAAAATATGATGAAACAACAAACCTGAGATTTTGAAATCTCATCCACTTTATCGACAGCAACGTTTTGAGAATCCAAATTTAATCCTTGATCCACAACTCCAGTTTCATTTAGAAGGTTTTTGACTCTATCAAAAGAAATATTTCAAACTGAAAACAATCTACTTTAATACTTACTCTTTTTTAATTTTATTTTCAGTAAAAATCTGTTGATATTTTCGCTTCGGTTTCAAACTTCTATCTTCTTTTGAGCAGCTTGGTTTTGTATTATTCTAGAAAAATAAAACTTAAAATACATCTTTAAAAAACTTCTAACTTACTTGAGAAGACGACATATTGGAGAACAGTGTTGGTATTCAAAAGTGAGAAATTCGTATCTAAATCCGTGTATTTTATACCTAAAACTAGAAACGATTTTATATTAAATATTGTGTTTTTGTAAATTGTTTACTTTTTGTAATCATAAAAACTTATTTTTAGAAATAAGAATCTTACTTAGACTTAGAGTACAAATTGTCCATGCTAAAAACTACTTTAAAATTCATCTAAAAAAACAACTTTATATAAATTTTTAAAAAACTAAAAAGTTTTATTTGGATTAATTTAAACTCGAAATATTTGGTGAGTTTGCGAGTGATGAGTCGACTTTTCTATAGCTGATTATAAAAGTTATTGAACTGAAGCTAATTTAGAAATATATTTCTATTGCAGCAAATCTTCAATCTTTACAAACATTATTTTATTAAAAGCAAAAAGTTAAAAAAAAATTTCTAAGAGATCAGATTCAATTCTTATACTTTGAAATATTTATTTATTACAAGAAATGCAAAGGAGGGTACCTGAAAAAAGCACCTCTCGCTAACACACATTCTCTCAAATAACATCTATTTAGTCAAAAATATAGAAAGTAAAAGATGTAACAAATGACATTTCAGTAGTCATCAAAGCATATAACAGTGAACAATTACATAGAATGTTAATATGTTCAGAAATTATCGAGGAAATGTTACTTTAAGAGCTTCAACATCAATCTGATGTCAATTAAATATTATCATTATTTGATTTCCACTTTTTCTGAAAACTTTTTCTAATGACATTAAACTAAAAAATATGACTTTTATGATCGTAGTTGTAGTTGTAGTTGGACACCGAGTACAAACTGCCTACGAGGCTCCAACTCCGGCTTTAAATTTGGAGTTTTGCATCTCCTAAAGTTCTTGTCATTTAACTAGACTCACAGGACTTTTAGGGTTAGAGTAATAAATTATAATCTAAAAGACAAGTTAGATTATTCCATTTATTTTCCAAAGAAAAGTTTTTTAGAAATAGATATTAACTGTATTGAAAATTATTCGTTTTTTTCGAAGAAAAAGACGCTGGTAAACAAACCCAAAACTTTTATCAGTTATTTTAATAAATGATACTTTTGTTGTCAGTGGGAAAGTTGTCCTCGTTCTCTTGCATAGAAGATTAAAAGCGACTGACGTTTGTAAGATCAAGTTAAAGAAAATTAGTAAAAGAAATATAGAAAGTTTTATAGAGCGATCACATTGAAACGCAGAGAGACAAATTTCATCAAAAATTAAATTTATCAAAAGACAGATGATATGATCACGTGACTGAAGACTGCTGTTGAAGAAATCATTTACAAGCTGAAGCGTGATCCCGAAGCAATCACGAAAGCAATCGTAGAAACTAGAGCCTGTCTAAAAACATAACTTTGAAATTATTTCACTTTAATGATCTTTATCTAGAAGCCATTCGTCTATTCATCGGGAGTTGATATCTGTTGTTACTAAAAATTAAATTGGTCATTTGGTTACAGACTCATTTAGAAAAATTTGAAATCTTTTTATGTTTAAAGTCAGGATTATTCTACAATCAAATGTTTTCCAGCGACTTTGACATACAGTTAGATATTTTGGTCAAATATTTAGTTTCTAGTTGATTTTGAAAACTTAATCAAAATATAATTTAAGTTTAACCTAATTTCAATCAGAAACCTTTTTCAGAATAAAACTTTGAGATAACACTTTGTAATTCTGAACAAACCATAAGAACTGTTAGTTGAAAGTCTGTGAGTGAAGTGCAGAAAACCTTTTAATTACGTTTACATCTGCTTCTGGTGAGTTTATGATCTTCATTTTATTACAAACTAGTATATTAAATCATCAAATAGTTGAAACAAGAAGTTATCTTCATTCAAATTAGAAATTTTTCTACTTTTAGTCTAACTGAATCTTCTTTCACAGCTTTTATAAATCAATTTAATAACTTCTATTAGAAAACTAAATATTCACATCACAATAGATTGAACACGATTATGCAAATGTTTTATTTAATAGTAATCGTATTAAATTAATCTGAATTAATCTTTATAACATTTAGAAAGTTCTTCTAAATAAGCGGCCATAACTTTCATTCCATTCATAAAGTTTGATCTGAATAAAAAACCCAAGTTTTAGAAAAACTAAAGAAAAAGTAATATTTAAAATAAAATGTTTTGTTTAATTAATTTATTGTTGAAAAATTTAAAGCAAGTATAGTAATAACTATTTATTGTTTTTCAAGATGAATATTGAAACTAGAAATTATTTTATTTATGAAATATTTCTTTAAGCTTTTTAATTTCATCAAAATATTTTGATAGAAAATTTTTCAAGATAATTTCTCTTTAATATTATTCTTCAAATTTAATACAAAATCAATAAAAAAATCACCGATCAATTTTTTCATTTTGTGAATGAGCACCATCATCACAAGCTCCAACTGGTAACAACAATACGCTTTTACCTATAACTTGTTGAAAGGTTAGAGCCACAGGTATACTACCACCTTCTCTAGTTAGATCTGGTTCTATTCCAAAAACTAAAACAAATTTAAAGCTTCAATTTGATTGTTTCAAAGACACCCAAGTATTTTGAAATGACTAACCCGTCTTCATAGCCTTTTTACCAGCTGTGAAATTTGGTGAGTTTAAATCACCAACCCAAGCATCGCTGCCACCTTCTTCAGCCACAGCCTTCATCTTATTTGGACTTCCACTTTTTTTATGTATCTCTTCTATATATTTCAGAGTCTTCAAAAAAACAATAAATAAATCGGACGTATGTTTAACAGATAGAAGTTACAAGAGATTCAACATCTTCAGTTGTTTGATTTGGAACAAGTCGAATTGAAAACTTTCCAATAACTTTTCTTGGAATAACAGTCTTAGAGCCTGGCCCTGAAAAGGCGCCTAGCAGCGAAAACCAACATTTTAGGTAAAAAAAAACTTTATTTTTAAAATCTGTTCACCTTCTATACCATGAAGAGATAATGAAGGAAATCTCCATCTGTTCATCAGTAACTCTTCTTTTGTAGATTTTATCAGTTTTTTTGCTCCAATATCTTCTTGGAAGAGCTTTGGATCAAAATCAATGTCCTCATAAATCTTTTTCTCTTCCTCACCCACCTTTCAAAAGATTTATTTTCGATAAAACAAAATTATCAAAAACGTTGTTCAAAATAAACTTTGAAGTAAAAATAGAAAATAAACTTCAAAAACCGGATATATAATTTACCATATTTAGATTTCAAGATATTCTAAAATAGTTAAACACTAAATTTTTATCAGCTAAGACGTATATAAGTTGGAATAAATAAGGATAAAAATAAATTTTTAGATGTTATCAAAATGCAACAGATATTTCAACGTTTGAAATTGAACAAGAATCAAACTAACTGGTAGAACATTATCACAAACTCCAGGAATCAGAATCTTTCCATTCAAATCAACTAATGAAGACATAATGTTGATTAAATCAGTCATTGCTTCATGAACACTTCCTCCATAACTCTTTCAAAACAAATCTTTTGTAATCATCTTATAACCAAATATTTTTTGAGAACTAACTCCTGAATGGAGGTCTTTGTTCGCACATTCAATCTCAATAAAGAAATAAGAAATTCCACGAAGTCCATAAGTGATGCAAGGTTTATTTTTGCCGAGCCAGTGGTTATCAGAGATGCAAATATTTTCAACGTTTTTCAAGAAAGTATCTTTGCTGTGAAAGTAAAACTTTAAATATTTTCGAAATTATTTCCGGTGACAAGCTCATTTATTATTTATAAAAATATCTGGGTAAGTATTATGAGTTTACAACTAACATCTTAAAAAGTAAATCATCAAGTCCTGCAGAAGTGACTTCTTCAAGTCCTTCGAGAACAAATTTTAAATTGACGGGAATATCGATTCCAAGTTTTTGGTAAGCTTCAATGCAGTTGAACCAACATAAAACTGGACCTTTATCGTCGGTTGAGCCTCTACCAAACAACTTTCCGTCTTTCTGTGATGAAAATTCAACAAAATAAAGTTTTAAAACAAAATTTCAGAAACTTTAAGATTTCAATTTTTTAAATTCAAAGTTTTAATTTTAAACAAAAACTAAAAACGAAGTTTAAATGAAATTAACCTCAGTTAAAACAAATGGATCTGTGTCCCAGCCGTCTTCAAGAGCAGCTGGTTGTACATCTAAATGTCCATAGACACATAGAGTGGATTTATTTGGATCATCTCCAAGACTAGCCAATAAAATTGGAGGAGATGGGATCACTTCTCCATTAGATCTTTTTTCATTTGCTATTCGAAAGATAAAATTTTAACTTTTTGAAATTAAGATAAAAGTCACTACAAAAATGAACAAACCAACTGGTGAAAGTTCCACTTTGCACCCTAACTCTTCTTTCATATACTCAGCTGTTACTTCCATCATTTTTATACATTCGTCTCGTTTTTCTGGACAAGCAGAAACACTTTGTATTGCAACAGCTTGAGATAGACGTTGAATGTAAAGCTCTTGATGTTCATCAAGATACTTAAAGATTGAAGTTAGTTTCTCTGACATCTTCAACAGCAAACTTTTGTAAAGACTAAAACGTTACTAAAGCAAAAAAAGTTTACAAGTTTAACTTTAAATCATGTAAGATATCAACAACGAAACCAAACTTTATAAAGTTTACTGATTGAAACCTTGAGTCAGCGAGCTTTTATTAGAGAACAACTTTTTTTAATAAAGCCAGCTCACTTTTTTTAATATCATTCTGTTTGTTCTATTTACTTAAAAGTTGTAAATACACAATAAAGTATCAAATCTAGAGTGCTTTTAAACACAAGCTTGTAGTAAGACTGTCTGGCTAACAATTAAAAGAACAAATTAACATATAAAAATATTGACAAACAACTATTTGAAGTTTGTCTGAATTTGTAGAGAATGAAAGAGTTAAAAGTTTGTTTTTATATATATATAAAACCAGATATATTTAGAGATATAGACATAAATCTAGATAAATTTATATATCTATATATTTATGTATATATTTGATTTTATATATATATAAATTATATAAATAAAAAATCAGATATGGAAAAATCAAAAAAACTTTTATCAGGAAAAGTATTTTGAGATGAAAAAAATCCAATTTAAAAAATCAGTTTAAAAATAGAAATAGTGTTGTTAACATTAACATAGTGATTACAATTTGAATTATAGAGACTTTTATCAATTTTACTTACAAAGTAATTGTCTTATCAATAGGAAATCTTGGAAAAAATATTTTAACACATTTAAAGCAATTATTATAAAGAAGTTTTTGGTTAAATAAATATTTTAAATTATTCATTAGCAACTTGTAATTTTTTCATTTTAAGTCGATATGTTTATGTAAATAAATCTGAATAAAATATTTTGATTAATTACTCAACAGATGGTTTGCAAGGAAAAATACTTTTTATATCAAATAAATAAATTTGCTTAAATCTTTTTGCTTTGAAAATAATATTTTAAAATTTTATAAAAAATGGAAATTTTAAATGTTATGAAAAGTTCTTAACAAAGTTGACAAATATTTTCTAGAAAACCTCGATATGTTAACACACCTTTAGCTAATTTCCACAACAAATATTTAATTGAAATTAAGTTCCAAATCATGTTTGTTACACAAACCATGAAACAAACAAATATTTAAGAATTATCAATTAACTTTCCACAGATCAACCTCTTGTTGTATTTTTGTGGACGAACTCTTTTAAAACTTAGAAAAAATAATCCGGGTTCAACTACTGAGTCTTCAATTAATTCATAAATTTAAAGTAGCTGATTGATGAACTTTTTAGAACTGATTTCGATATTTTGTAAAAAATGTTACTTTAAGAGCTTTAACATCAATCAAATGTCAATTAAATATTATCATTATTTGATTTCCACTTTTTCTGAAAGCTTTTTTTAAATATTATTAAACTAAGAAATATGACTTTTTATGATCGTAGTTGTAGAACATTGAGTACAGACTGCCTATGGGGCTCTAACTCCAGCTTTTCGATATCTAACTAAGTAGAAGCTGAAACGTCGCGTATATACCTAAATTGGATTGCTTTAATTTTATTATTTAAGTAGAAACGCGTTTAACATTTAGCTTATTAGTAATTATTTTAGCTTTAATAAAAGTTTAATCAACTTTAAGCAGAAAATAAAGATACAAAATAAAATTAAATAGAAAGTTTTGTTTTTGTAATTATTATTGTTTTGGTTTAGTTTTTATTGATAACATTTGTTGTTTATATTTTTGTTTTAAATGAACAAAGAATTATATTAGATTTTTTAAATTTACAGAAAACTGATTTTTTTATTGATTTTATTTGATACCTTCAAATTATTCGTAGTAAAAATAACACACTACCATCTTTTGCAGAACCCATTTTGGACATTAGTCACAATAGTAGTGTCTATAATACTAAATTGCTAAAACTTAAAGTCAATAAAAAAGATTGATATCAAATTTCACTTTTTATGTTTTTATTAAAATTTTGAGACTTATTTGTTTTTATTTAGTTACAAGTAACTTCATCTGATAAATATTTTCTTATTTTTTTACAATATTTGATTATTTTTTACCTTTTTCCAAAAATTCTTGAAATACTTTCATTCTAAACTGGTAAATTGGTTTTTACAAAAATTTTGATTATTTTTTCATTTTATTTTAACCAATCAAAGACGAGTATTGTTGAAAAAATTGCATATATATACAAGACTGTCTGCCAAGGTTTCATTTGGATAAGAATTTTGTCGTCACCTCTCTTCAATTACCATCATAGTGAAAGTTTGTAAATTTTGTTGCTCGTGATGTTTGAGTTTCTGTTTAGTATTATGTTGTAAAATTTTGAGTAAATTTTCTGTGCTACTTTTACTTGAAGTGTTTTTCATTTTTTTCTGTTTTTTTGTAACAGTATTGGCGAAGCTAAAGTTCAAATCTCAATTTTTTTATGTTGCAAAAATTTGAGTCTTCTCTCCCATCTATTGAAGATTCTTCCTCTTCTAGAAAGAAAATCGGATCTTTGAATATAAAAAAGCTTCATCCAACAACGTCTGCAGAAATCATTTGATTTTGAAATGGAAAACTTGTCATGAATTTTCTGACAGTTTTTAAGTTCGCTTTAACAACTGCTTCCATTCTAAACCAAATCTTCAATTTTATGGTTTTCCAAGTATTTTTCATATGAAGAATATATTTGTTCATTTCTTTTATATTTTCATCTAATTTTTTTTCTGAAATGAAATTTGATTGGTTTGTAGAGCCTTTTATTGTTACCAGATAATAATCTGAGTTTCTTTAACGAGCTTTCTACATACTCTCAACTCTTTCGAATATTTTGATATATAAAATTTATTCATAAAAATAACTGAAATAATAAAAAGAATTATGCTAAAAGCTAAAGTACTGTTTTTCAGCAAAAAGATTTTCTTTTGCGGTAAGATGATTATGGTACTCAGATTATTTTTCTCACTACTATAGTTATTGTTTTAAATTATTTCTTTAAATGTTTTTTTCATATATGCGATCGTTTGAATTTATTTCAGTACTAATATGGCTTTTTATTATTTTGGCTTTAGAGGGATATTTGATACCGAACACAAATTCTCTGGTCATACAACTGATTCAGTATAAAGTTTGCATGTTAGCTTTATTATTTTAATGTTAAATTCGTAAATCGAATAGATTTTGTTTTGAGATTTTTATTAAAGTGTTTCTAATTGATTTGAAAATTTAAAGAATAAATTATTTTCAGAATTTTATTTATAATTACTTTTATCAGTTTACAATTGAATAGAAAAATCAATAAGTATAATCTTTTTTTTTAATTTCAATTTCTATTATTGTACAATTTTAATTTATACATTACTTTATGTGAATAATATTTTTATTTATATAATATAAGATTATGTTGTTGTTTTATTATTTCATTTTATTTTATGCTATCAGTGTTTTTGATTTAATTCCTAATAAATTATGTTGAATATCTTGTTATGTGTATTTTAAATAATATTTTGTGATATTCTTGTAACTATTTGATTTTTAAATTTTCTATTGTTGCTTATCTTGTTTAAAAATAGTTAAAAATATATTTTTATATGTAACTAACTATTTAACTTTTCTTTATTTATTTTATTACAAAAAATTTATATTTTTATTTAAGAAACAATAAGCATGCATGTATAAAAGATAATATATTTTATGTAAAATAGCTTCTATATTCAGTTATAATTAAATTTAGAATAATTTTTTAGTAATATTGATTGAAATTTTTACCACTAATTAAATTTTCAAAAATTTATAGGTTGTTTTATAAAAATTATTTCTTAACGTTGGTGACTACTCAATATCATGGCATCAAGTAAAGATTCTTCTGATAATGAAAGTTCAACCCAAAAAGTAGTTAAAAGTGTTGTGAGAGCTTGCTCCCCAACAAAAGATGCTGTTCCTCCTAAGAAACCAAAAATCGATCCTGAAATGGATAGACTTCAGACTAGAACTGGAGGAGCTTATATTCCACCAGCTAAGTTGAGAGCTATGCAACAAAGAATCACAGATAAGTCTAGGTCAGTTTTTACTCTACTTTTACATAAATTGGTTTTATTTTATATTTTGATATTAGTATTGTGATGAATTTTATATAGATACCTTAAGGTTTTGTTCACATTTATTCATTTTTATAATAGAATGATAATTTGTTTTTAAAGACCAATTTACTATGATTTATGGGATAAAAGAATATATATATTTTATAAACTTTATTTTTATTTCATATTATATTGTGTTCTTATAAAAATTTTCATTACCTTTAGCATAATTCTTTTTATTATTTGTAATTATTTCAGTTATTTTTCTGAATAAGTTTTATATAAAATTTTCTTTATAAATAGATATAAATACTTTATTTAATTAATTTTTGTCATTTTGAATAGTGAATCTTATCAACGGATAAGTTGGGAAGCCTTAAAGAAAAGTTTAAATGGTTTGGTCAATAAAGTAAATGTTTCAAATTTGAAGGATATTGTAATGGAACTTTTACAAGAAAATCTTGTTCGTGGAAGGTATCTTTTTAACTCATATTTTGTTAGTTTGTAAATTCTAAATAACCTAAAATCATTTCTAGACTTTAGATATATTCTTTATTAAAATCTCTTATAATTTAATGTTGGTTTATTTCACTTATATTACTTTATGTTGAGCTATTTCATGAGATTAAAATTATCTTAAAGTCTTAGAAAATATCAAATGAGAAAGTTTATTTATTATGCTAATATATATTTATAAGCATAATATATTATAATATATAATTATAAGTTTTGGATTTTAGAATATTATTTGTAATTGAAATAATCTATATTTTTCCAGAGGTTTATTGGCAAGATCTATCATTACTGCTCAAAATGCATCACCAACTTTTACAAATGTTTATGCTTCACTTGTAGCAGTTATTAATTCTCGGTTTCCACAAAATGGACAACTGATATTATACAGGCTAGCAAATCGTTTCAAGCAGTCTTTCAGGAGAAATATCAAGGTAATTGGGTAACATCTAACCCCCATATATGTAAAGTCCAAAAACTCTATAATAAGATGATTTTATTAAACAGGACGAATGTTTACATGCTTCTCAATTCATTGCTCATCTAGTCAACCAACAAGTTGCAAACGAAATTATTTGCCTACAGATGTTGTACATCCTTTTAAACACTCCTACAAATGATTCTGTTGAGGTCAGTTGATTCAATTACATTTACATCAGTAGTAACTCACTATTTTTAGGTTGCAATTGGCTTACTGAAAGAATGTGGGCAAAAACTGACTGCAGTTTCCCCTCGTTCAGTAACTGGAGTGTTTGAACAACTAAGAATAATTTTACATGAACAAGAACTTGATAAACGTGTTCAGTATATGATTGAAGTGATGTTTCAAATCCGGAAAGATGGTTTTAAAGAGCATCCTTCTGTTCTAAGTGAACTTGATCATGTTAATGAGAGCGATCAGTTTACTCATGAGATCAGTCTCGAAAATATTGAGATGAATAATCTTGAAACGAATACTAATGTGTTTCAACTCGATGAGAATTTCTTACAAAATGAAGAAAGTTATCAGAAAATTAAAGCAGGTAATCAAATCCTTGTGATTGAAATTTGCTTCAATTGAATCTTGCAGAGATCCTGGATGAAAGCGACAGCTCTTCTGGAAGCGATGGATCGTCAGATGACTCTTCTGATGATGGTGATGAAGAAGAAGATGAAGATCGTAAGTCCTTCATCAACAACAACCACTCGCCACTTAACAATTAATTGTTGTTGAAGAAAAAACGACAGACATACAAGACATGACAGAAACAAACCTTGTAGCTCTTCGTCGGAACATCTATCTTGCTATTCAATCTAGTTTATCATTTGAAGAGTGTGCTCATCGGATTCTAAAGATGCAATTTAATGAATCCGACTTTGTAAGATTTTGTGAATCTCTATATTCATCAATTTGATGATTTGTTTTTCAGCCGGAGATATTTGCTATGATTATCGATTGCTGTTCCCAACAACGTACTTATGAGAAGTTCTACGGACTTTTAGCAGGAGTAAGTGACTGATATTAAACTGACTGAATCAAGAATTCAGATTTATTTGATCTGAAATGATTTTGTTGCAGCGATTCTGTCAATTAAAACAAGAACACATGGAGCAATATGAGATTTTATTTGGAAAGCAATATGAGACTATTCACCGTTTGGAAACTAACAAACTACGAAACGTGGCAAAGGTAAGACTCGAAAAAGATGTAGATATCAACTCAACGAAGACATTTTCCAGTTTTTTGCTCATCTTTTACACTCTGATTCAATCCCATGGAGTGTATTTGCAAATGTGAGCTTAACAGAAGAGACAACAACATCATCAGGTCGAATCTTCCTTAAAATTCTTCTTCTTGAAGTCACTGAATACATGGGAATCGAAAAATTAAACGAACGTCTCAACGATCCGTAAGTTTATCTAACCATTAATTGCATCCAAATAATCGATTTGTTTATTTAGCACCTTAGCAGCTTTTTTCGAGGGTCTCTTACCTCGTTCTGACCCCAAAGCAACCAGATTTGCCATCAACTTTCTCACTACAATCGGATTAGGTGCTTTAACCGAAGGGCTCCGAGAACATTTAAAGCAATCTACGAAAGAGATACAATTGAAACTTCAGCAGGAGCAATTAGCTGCTTTAGCGGCTCAACCATCTTCAAATGATGATACCTCTTCATCTAGTGGTTTGTATCTTTGAT